>SMJT01000069.1:306451-339548 GCA_004349715.1 Crucihimalaya himalaica
TCCTGAGCAACAACAAGGAAGGAGAGCTTGAACCTGACAAGAAACATGAAGCCAATGGAGGATTTTTGGCAACCAAGAGAGCTAAGTTTCAAAGGATCAAAGAAGGCATTGGCGTGACACAATCCAAGAGTATCAACAAATGGATTAAGTGTTGTATGGGTACTCTTTTTCCCTGTCCATGTTTTTATCCCAATGGGTTTTTCATGGATAGGTTTTTAATGAGGCTTATGCAACACTTCCCCATTGTCCATTTGTTGATCAACCATCCAGCCCATGAAGCCCAACACAAGAAATTTCGACCAAGGCACTTCAAGGGGTCATTTTCAAAGTAAAAGAAGCCTAAGAGACATTCAAACTTGTTTTAATTCCTAGTCTAAGTTGTTATTTTCGAAACTGCCTTTTTTTTTCACATTTCTCTCTTTATAAACTCATGTATGATCTTATGATCAAGTATCTAGACTTTTAATCAAAAACCTTTTCTGAATCTCTAGATCTTGTTGATGAGTAATATTCAACAAAAAATTTGATTCTTTTGGTGAGTAATATCCTTGAGAATCGATTGAAGAATATCAAGGGCCTTCCGCAACCCTTGTGAGACCGTTTGATCCACAACCTTTGAAGCAATCCGTTGCTTGCAAAGCCTATCCAAAACCATACCCAAAACCGTAGAGTGAGTTCCTTGGGAGGATCGTATCAAGCAGCACCCTTTCTACATCGTTGTTTACGATGGCGAGCTTGAATACTAATGAGTCATTGTGGGGGTGTTGTACTCCCTGGGCGTCGGCGTTGGTGAAGATTATGGATACCTCTTTTGACCTAACTTTTGCCTCGTGCCATTTGCTGATGTTCATCACTTGGTGGGCCTTCCTTTTTAGCAAATTCATCGAGTTTTTGGCATGTAGGAGTCCTCCCATAATTATTGCGATCCTTTGGCGTGCCGGTGGCACCTTCAGAGCGCTCATCCTGGTCTCGCTTTGGTTGTGTCGGTGGGCATAGTTCTTATTCCTCATCCACTTGTTCTTCCTGCTTCTGGCCATCGATCCTCTGCATTTCGTATTGTTGCTGATCTATTTTCTCGTTCTTTCTTTAAGTTTGATAATCCGGGTAGTTCGATCTATTGTTCCCATCGAATTCGGCAACAATTTCTCAGCTATTCCTCCACTGAAACCATAAAAGCTCGTGCTCACTTCGCGTACAGATCGAAGGATTTGGTATGAAATGTACCATACCTATCGTCTCTAGCATCCTGTGGACCTCCTGATTAAGGCCCAACTCCTCTAAGATCCTGTTCTGAAGGAATCTCATGGGATGGTGATATGATCATGGATAGCAAGGAAGCTGAGGAACCAGAAGCTGAGAAGGAACCGGAGATACTCGGAAGAATCACTCGCTCCAGAGCTAAGGAGATGGCGAGGGAAGCTCATTCACTCATAGCCGAAGGAGAACTCAATCTACCGAGGATTCAAATCTTCAGCATCTTCTCTTTGGAGACTTCACCCGGTAATGATAATTAAGTAACTTAAGGTGAGGAGTCTGTACTCTTTTTCCCATGTTGAGTTTTGTCCCAATGGGTTTTCTCAGCATGGTTTTTAATGAGGCAGATGAATCACTACGTTGAGTTACTTAAGAGTCATTGCTAATGGGTCATAATGTACAAGTCACTATGACTTGTACTTAGGAGTTAGAGGCGCACCACTTAGGTTCCTCTGGGAAGGGACGCCTCGCTGTTTTAGTTAAAGATCAAACGCTTTGTTGTTTTATTTCGAACTTCTTGTTGTTTATTTCTTTTAGGTTTTCGATTTCTCCCTAGGGTTTTATAAGGAGATGTCGTTTTTGTTGTTTGAGATAGCGAAGAAGTTTTATGGAATATCAAATTCGATTTCTTCCTCACTTTGATTCCTTGAATGCTATCTTTGAATCCGAGTTTCTTATACACTTGTGATCTAGAAACTCTACAACCAATTTAATCCATTAATCACACAACTCTCCTATCCACCACAATCACCCATCGGTTCTTCTACATCACGCGCATCTTCACCATTCGCCCCCATCTCTACACACCGTCGCCCTTTAACTCGACCTGTGCGCCGTCCCGGTCTCCATTCGTTACCTCCACCATCGTCCTCCATCGATCCTTAGTCTTCGATCCCCTTTGTTATCCATCATCAGACCTCTCATCAGAGGCAGATGTTGTCCGTAGGGAGATTCTTATTTCAAGTGTGATCAGACGCAAACTCTGAACCAAAGGCTGAAGCTCTCTAATCCCTAAAATCGCCACATTTGATTTGTTTTTTTTCTTGATTATTTTGTGCTCTAGTTATTAGGGTGATCGAATTGTCTTTTGTTGTTGGCTTGCATCGTGTTGTTGCTTCTGCTCATCTTAGGATTCCATTAGCTGATATTAGGGTTTTGTTGCTTGCTGAAATTCGATCGCCATATGTCGATTTGTTCTTTGAATCTGAATTCGTTGCTTAGAACTAATAGGGCTCATCGAATTGTTTTGTGGCTTGCGCAGCTGTTTGTTGATTCGCATCTTAGGAGTCCATTAGTCGATTCAGGTTCGTGCTCAGCTGGAATTCGTTCCCTTGTGGTATGAGAATCTGTTTATTTGCTAGTTTTGTGTCGGGATTGCGTTAGGGTTAAGTTTAGTTTTCTTTCAGTTTCGTTGTTGACTCGATTCTTCCGTCATTACTGTTTGTTCTTAGTTATTGGTTTCGTGATTGATCATTGCTGATTGTGTGCAAAGTGATTGCAGTTCGTGGGTTAACTTCTTGTCGATTTAGGTTGAAATGATGCTTGCTGTTTTGTGATTTCATCTAGAACAAGTTACTGCCGAGTTCTCTCTATAATTCTCAGGTATACATGCGAGCTTTCACGCTGGAAACAATGGAAGCTTTAAACGAACCATTGGCTCACACAATCAAAGAAATCTCGCAATGAAGCCATAGCCACCAGCTCGCGCCAACAGATTGAACAGCTTAATGACCAGTTTGAAACCCAGATTAGTGGCATTGTTGAGACCTCCAGTGACTACTTTGGATCAGCTTGTCGCACAGATGAGAAAGAGGTTGTTCCTGCGCATTATCAGAGAGAGAACTCTTAACAAGCTCTAGGCGTCTCATATCAAGGCACCGAGGTCAGTCAGAGGACTACTACCAGGAGCCTTAGAAACGTTGATGATCAGGGCTGATTTGAGGCGAAGTGAAACATGGTAATGTCTAGATTCCTTGGGGGGTTTAAACAGAGAGATTCAGGATAAATGGAGCTGCAGAATTATGGAGATATACAGAGATGCTACATTAAAGCAGAGCTGATTGAATCGCAGATCAAGAGGAAGATAGGAGGAGGTCAACTTTCACGTCTAACATCCTTAAACCAAGAGAGCTCAACCAACCAACCAACCGTATACCAAAAGCTAAGCCAGCGACTTCTACTCCTAAGAGAAGTTAAGACTGAATTTAAACCGAGGAGTGGAGCTGCTACTAGTCAGGTTAGGTGTTTTAAATGTCAAGGAATGGGCATTTTTCCAGGACTGCCCTAATAAGAAGGTAATTTCTGCTTCAAGAAGGAGGAGAGATTATTACCTCAGGATAATTCGGAGGAGTAGGATTGAGATTGACTTAGAAGAAGAAGGAGAACCAGCAGCAGCTGGCGAGATGCTAGTACCACGCCGGACTTTTGAGTGTTCAGGTCATCCGGATGATAGAGAGCAGCATGAGAATCTCTTCCACACTAGTATGCGTAGTGCCAGGGTAAGGTATGCACATTGATTGTAGATGGATGTAGCTGTACCAATGCTGCTAGTGAAGAGATGGAACGAACACTCAATCTTAAGACCACTCCACATCCTAGGCCATACCAGCTACAGTGGTTGAACAACAAGGGAGCTCTAACCTGTTTCGCAGCAAGTGTTAGTCAAGTTAGCGATTGGGAAGTATGAAGATGATGTTGCTCTGTGATGTGATTCCTATGAAGTCTAGTCACGTGTTATTGGGCAGCACATGGCAGTTTGACAGAAGGGTTTCTTCATGATGGCTACACAAACAAGCAGTCCTTTGAGTTTAAGGGACGCAAGGTCACTCTTCTGCCACTCACACCAGCTGACATCTATAAAGGATCAACTTCATATTGAACCCAAGGATAAAGAGCAAGTCTCCAACAACCTCTCATCAATCACAGTGAATTTTCTAAACTCTTTGATTCCTGAAATGACTACATTTATGTTTGTATACAGAAGAATCCCGTTGTTTAGTACTAATCCCTTCACAGAGGTTCCTAGTGCATGATTGAGATTTTTGCAGGAATACAAGATGTTTTCCCAGAAGAGATACCTCCAGGCTTACCTCCAATCCGTGGGATTGAGCACCAGATAGACTTGGTACCGGATATCAGCTCTTATCCGAACAGACCAGCTTACAGGACCAACCTGTAGAAACAAAGGAACTTCAAGAAGCAAGTAGAAGAGCTGATGAACAAAGGACATATTCAGAGAGAGCTTAAGCCCATGCGCAGTACCAGTCTTGTTAGTTCCCTAAGAAGGATGGCTCATGGAGGATGTGTGTAGACTGCCGAGCTATCAACAAAACATAACCGTGAAGTATAGGCATCCTATTCGAGGCTTGACGACATGTTAGATGAGTTGTGTGGTTCAACAATCTCTCCAAGATCGATTTAAAGAGTGGATACCATCTAGATCAAATGAAGGAAGGGGACGAGTGGAAAACTGCTTTCAAGACCAAGCAGGGGCTGTATGAATGGTTAGTCATTGCCGTTTGGTCTCACCAATGCTCCCAGCACCTTCATTGCGCTTAATGAACCATGCCTTAAGACCATTCATAGGAGTTTTCGTGGTAGTCTACTTCGACGATATACTCCATTCTACAAGCAAAGGTTTGGGAGAGCATTTAGAACACCTCCGCAGAAGTTCTAGATGTTCTTCGCTCTCCAATCTCTCTTTGCTAATCTATCTAAATGTTCATTCTGCACTAATGAGATTGTCTTCTTAGGCTTTGTTGTAAGTGCAGAAGGAGTTAAAGTAGAATGAAGAGAAGATAAAGGCTATCAAGGAGTGGCCAACCCCTAAGAATGTAGGAGAAGTCCGGAGCTTTCATGGGTCTAGCAGGATTCTACAGGCGTTTTGTTCGTGATTTCAGCTCCATAGCGCGCCCTTGACAGAAGTCATCAAGAAAGACGTCGGGGTTCAAGTGGGAGACGCCCAAGAGCAGGCTTTTACAGCCCTTAAAGAGAAGCTTATCAACTCTCCTCTTTTAGTACTTCCTGATTTTAGTAAAGCTTTTTGAGATTGAATGTGACTCTCCGGAGTAGAGTATAGGAGCTGTTTTGATGCAGGATAGGAAACCGGTGGCTTACTTCAGTGAGAAGCTGGGAGGATCAAACATCAACTATTCCACCTATGACAAGGAGCTATATGCACTGGTTCGAGCTCTACAAACGTGGCAGCATTACTTGTGGCCCAAAGAATTCGTCATTCATACATATCATGAGTCTTTAAAGCACCTTAAAGGCCAACAGAAGCTCAACAAGAGAAACGCCCAGGTGGATGGAATTCATTGAGACGTTTCCATACATTGTTAAGTACAAGAAAGGTAAGGATAATGTAGTCGCAGATGCATTATCCCGGAGGTACACTCTTGTTTCTACTTTAACTTCAAAGTTAAATGGATTTGAGCATATCGTAGAACTTTATGAGACTGACATCGATTTTGCTGAGAGCTATGGCAAGTGCCATAAGTTTGCATTTGAAAAGTATTTTAGGCAGGATGGATATCTATTCTACAACAACCGATTATGCATACCACGCGGGTCTATCCGAGAATTGCTAGTTAGAGAAGCTCATGGAGGTGGACTAGCTGGACATTTTGGATAGTACAAAGACCCTACTTGGACTGCAAGATCACTTCTATTGGCCTAACATGAAGTCAATGTCGAGAAGGTTTGTTCTAGGTGTGCTGTGTGCAAAATGGCAAAGAGTAAATACAGCCTCACGGTTTGTATACCCCTCTTCCCTATCCCTTCTCAACCTTGTTGACTCATATTTCTATGGACTTTGTGCTTGGCTTACCTCGAACCAGGAATGTGTAGAGATTCTATTTTTGTGGTTGTTGACAAGTTTAACAAGATGGCTCACTTTATTGCTGGTCACAAGACGGATGATGCCTGTTATTTGTAGCTAACTTGTTTTTTCAGGGAAATAGTACGTCTGCATGGCATGCCTCAAGTAATAGTGTCAGACAGAGATACCAAAGTTTCTAGGACACTTCTGGAGAACCTTATGGGCGAAACTAGGAACAGCTGGCATTTTCAACTCTGTCATCCTCACCGATGACGGCCAAACAGAAGTGGTGACAGAACCTTGTCTACACTTCTCAGGGCATTGGTGAAGAGTAATATCAAGTCCTGGGAAGAGTGTGCCTACCACACGTGAGTTTGCCTACAATCATGCTAAGCATTCTCAACTCTCTTTTTCTCCTTTTGAAATCGTTTATGGGTTATATCCAAATTCACCTCTAGACTTGATTCCTTTACCTTTAAGTGTGAAATGTAGTCTAGATGGCAAAGAGAAGCTGAACAGGTGAGGAAGATACACGCTAAGGCCAAGGAGAATATAGAGAAGCGGGACTAAGCAGTTTGAGAAACAAGCAAATAAGGGCAGAAGAGAGCTAATCTTTCGAAGAAGGAGACTTGGTGTGGATTGCACTTACGCAAGGACAATTTCCAGAAGAGAAAAGAGCAAGCTTATGCCACGAGTGATGGACCATTTGAAGTCGTCAAGAGGTATCAACAACAACGCCTACCAGATTGATCTCCAAGGTAAGTATAACATATCTTCATCTTTCAATGTTTCTGACTTGCTTCCCTATATTGCAGATACAGCATTGAGGACAAATCCTTTTCAAGAGGGAGGGGATGATATGATCATGGATAGCAAGGAAGCTGAGAACCAGAAGCTGAGAAGGAAACCGGAGATACTCGGAAGAATCACTCGCTCCAGAGCCTAAGGAGATGGCGAGGGAAGCTCATTGTCACTCATAGCGAAGGATGGAAACTCAATCTAGCAGGATTCAAATCTTCAGCATCTTCTCTTTGGAGACTTCACCCGGTAATGATAATTAAGTAACTTAAGGTGAGGAGTCTGTACTCTTTTTCCCATGTTGAGTTTTGTCCCAATGGGTTTTCTCAGCATGGTTTTTAATGAGGCAGATGAATCACTACGTTGAGTTACTTAAGAGTCATTGCTAATGGGTCATAATGTACAAGTCACTATGACTTGTACTTAGGAGTTAGAGGCGCACCACTTAGGTTCCTCTGGGAAGGGACGCCTCGCTGTTTTAGTTAAAGATCAAACGCTTTGTTGTTTTATTTCGAACTTCTTGTTGTTTATTTCTTTTAGGGTTTTCGATTTCTCCCTAGGGTTTTATAAGGAGATGTCGTTTGTTTTGTTTGAGATAGCGAAGAAGTTTTATGCAATATCAAATTCGATTTCTTCCTCACTTTGATTCCTTGAATGCTATCTTTGAATCCAAGTTTCTTATACACTTGTGATCTAGAAACTCTACAACCTAATTTAATCCATCTAATCACACAAACTTCCTATCCACACAATCACCCATCGGTTCTTCTACATCACGCCATCTTCACCTTCGCCCCATCTCTACCACCGTCGCCCTTAATCGACCTTGTCGCCGCCGTCTCCATTCGTTACCTCCACCATCGTCCTCCATCATCCTTGTCTTCGATCCCCTTTGTTATCCATCATCAGCCTCTCATCAGAGTTGTCCTAGGGATATTCTTATCAGATGGAGTGTGCAACTCTCCAACCGTTCTCTATAGGCAACGTCAAAATCGCTCAATCTCTGTGATGAGTATCCATATTCCTTGACCGTGAAGCCCTAGCTTGTCGCGATCGAGTTCTCCCTTGTGTTTTTGGAGCCATATCTGATGCTAACCGATCGGTGCTAGCCAACAACCGATCAGTTGACGGATCTTCATAACCGATCGGTGCAAAAGCTTTCTAAGGCCATAACATGAGACTTCAGATGTCACCATGTCTGCATTCTTCTATTTTTTTTTTTGAAAAATGAAATACAATAAAAGTTAGTAGCAAATAAATTTAAAAACAAAGCAACAAAACAAAACCTAGACAAAATTTAAACTACGAATTAAAAGGAACTCGCTATTAGACCCTGACTACGGCGCAAGAAACTTATTGAGTGTAAGTTTTACCTCAAATAATATCGTAATTGTACGATACCACCGCTATATTATTTAAGGATCGTATCTACATGGACCAAAACAAACACACTATGGATTACGATAATTAAAACTTAGCTAATATAATTTTTGTTTTTATCTAACAACATAATAAAATAAATATGAAAAAATGATAGATAAGTTAGGCAAAAGGAATTCTAATGCAATTGTAAACAAGCAATACCCATGTGTTGAGGATATCAAAACTAGCTTAATCAAATCTGAAGAAGAGATCATCAATATTCCCAATATGAATCAAACGCCAAGAACTAGATCTGACACAAGAAAACTAAGTGATGCAAGCCTCGGTGGTGAGGTTTTGCAATACACAAACAAACTAGGCTTCTTCAACAGACAATCGTCGGCGCTATCGAAGAAAGTGTGCTCGTAGGTGTATCGCTGCTCTCGTGTGGGATCGAAGATGGATTCGTGATGGCGGAGTGAAGGTGCACCACATAGAGGGGATGGATCTCTGATACAACACGGCTCTTAATCTTGAAGAATCTCTCTACGAAATCAAGAACAAAGAGTGTTTAGCCTTCTCAAAGAAATGCGGCGCTTTATTGATAATAGGGTGAAAAAGTGTTACACGACTGCAAGGGGACTTTATAATAGTCCTATCAGCTTGCCCAAAGGGCGAAAAAAGAAAAGCAAAAGCACGACAACAAGATACATAAAATGCAAAAATAAAAGAAACATAAAAACTCATAGTTCAACTAAAACCATAAAAGAAAACTATCTAATTTAATTCGAAACTCGGCTTCTTGGGTCGTTTTGCTTGACAACTTAGTCGTTGAGAGGACTTGACGATCCTGCAAGAATGATATAAATTGAATAAAACGTACCCAGGTTTGTACGGAGACGAACGGAGTTGTTAGACACAGACGTGGAATCCTCGGGGACGGTGTGTAGTTCCTCGATGTTGTACATGGAATCCTCGGTGATGGTTTGTGGTTCGTTGACACAGTTCGTGGAATCCTTGGTGATGGTGCGTGGTTCCTTGGCATGGTTCCTGGAATTCTCGGTGATGGTGCATGGTTCCTTGGCGCGGTACGTAGAATCCTTAGTGATGGTACGTGGTTCCTTGGTGTGGTATGATGATTCCTCGATGATGGCACGTGGATCCTCGGTGTGGTACGACAATTCCTCGCGGACGGTACGTGGATCCTAGGCGACGATGTGTGGAATTGCGAGGGTGGTTCGAGAACGTACGTGGACGATCAGTGTCAACTCTTGACCAATGGTGTCCATGATGTCTTGTATGGCGGGATTGAGCCTCCATCGTAGTTTCTTGGATTTGGATCGAGTCATGGTACCTTCCTCGACATTGGATACTAGATTGGGTGGGTCTTGATGTTCGATGTCCGCATCATTCCCTCCCCTTTAAAGAGGTTTTGACCTCAAAACCTGGTCTCCTACCTTATACGGTGATAAGTCAGCAACATTAAACATGTGAGAAATTCTTACCTCGTCGATTAGTTCGAGGTGGTACGCATTATCGTTAATTTTCTCGAGTATCTTGAATGGGCCGTCGCCTAGTGGTGATAACTTGGACGCCCGTTGTTGGAGGAATATTTTTGGCCTCATGTGGAACCAAACCCACATTTCCTTCCTCCCTTTGTCCGCTTTACGTTTGTTATCCGTGACCTTCTTTTCTAGATTCACCTTGACTCCGGCGTGAAGCTTTTGAATTTCTCCCCTAGGTGGAAACCGTCTTGGTTGAGCTGTTCTATTGGCGGTAAACCTACAAGATCTAATGGAGAGTTTTGATTAAATCTGTAAACCATCTTGAATGGAGATAGCTTAGTAGAAGAATGCACGGCTCAGTTATAAGCAAACTCGATAAATGGAATACACTCAAACCAAGTTCTCATATTTTTACTGACTGCGGTTCGAATCAATGTGGTGAGTGTTTGGTTCACCACTTCCGTCTGGCCATCCGTTTGTGGATGACAGCTCGTGGAGAACAATATCTTGGTCCCTAGCTTCCTCTAAAGAGTCCTCCAGAAATGACCTAGATATTTTGTGTCCCGGTCTGACACAATTTGTCCTTGGAATGCCGTGGTAGCGCACCACTTCTCGGAAGTAAAGATCAGCAATCTCTGAGGCGTCATTGGTGTTGGCACACGAGATGAAGTGCGTTATTTTTGAGAAGCGGTCAACGACGACAAAGATGGAGTTTTTGCCTTGCGTCTTCGGTAAACCTAGCAGAAAATCCATGAAAACATCCTCCCAAGGGGCGTTTGGAATAGGTAAAGGTAAATAAAGGCCGTGTGGATGTGACCTATATTTTTCCTTGTGGCACACGACGCGTCTCCCACAAATCTCTCGACATCCCTCTTCAACGCGGCCAAAAGAAATGCTCTCGGACCATGGCAAGTGTTTTGTTGATTCTGAAATGTCCCATTAGTACTCCTCCATTATCTTTGCTTAGTACAAGCTTCCGCATTGAGCTTTGTGCAATGCACAATCTCTTGTCCCAAAATAAAAATCCGTTTTGTAGATAGTACGCCGTGAACAATAATTGGCCTTGCTCGCGGTATCACTCGCTTAACTCAGGATTTTCCTTGTACATGTCCTTGATGTGCTCAAACCCCATGATCTTGGCCTCCATTGTTGATATGAGAGCATACCGTCTTGATAAAGCATCCACCACGATGTTGTCCTTTCCCTTCTTGTACTTGACCACATAAGGGAAGGTCTCAATAAATTCTAACAACTTGGCGTGTCGCCGTTTGAGTGAGGTTTGTTCCTTTAGGTGCTTGAAGGTCTCGTGGTCAGTGTGAATGATAAACTCCTTAGACAACAAATAATATTGCCAACTCTCAAGTGCCCGAACCAAAGCGTATAACTCTTTGTTGTAGGTGGGTAGTTGAGTGTAGGGCCACTCAAATTTTCACTGAAGAATGCAACGGGCCGGTTCCTTTAGTGTAGGACAACCCCAATTTCTAGACCCGACGCATCACACTTGACCTCGAACATGACGTCAAAGTTCAGTAAGGCTAGCACCGGTGCTTGGGTGAGTCTCTCCTTCAAGGCGTTGAAAGCTTGGTCTTGTGCAGCTCCCCACTTGAATGATACGTTTTTCTTGATGACGGCAGTCATAGGTGCTACTATGGTGCTGAATTCTCGAACAAATCGTCGATAGAAACTTGCGAGGCCATGGAAACTCCGAACATGGCCATTCGCAGATGGCTCGAATCTTCTTCTCGTCCACTTGGAGTCCCTGTGCACTTACTACAAAACCTAAGAAAATACATTTGTCAGTACAAAATGTACACTTCTTCAAGTTGGCGTATAAGCCTTTTTCCGAAGTGTTCTTAAAACTAAGTCTAGATGCTTGAGGAGATCCGCATAGCATCTACTGTAGACTAGTATATCATCAAATTAGACTACTACAAATTTACCAATAAAACTTGTAAGAACCTGGTTCATGAGTCTTATGAAAGTGCTTGCGGGCGTTGGTTAAGCCAAAATGTATGACTAACCACTTGTAGAGCCCTTGTTTGGTTTTGAAGGCGGTTTTCCGTTCGTCGCCTTCTCTCATCTGGACTTGGTGGTAGCCATTACGTAGATCGACCTTGGAAAAGATCGTGGCTCCGCTGAGCTCGTCTAACATATCGTCTAGTTGAGGAATTGGGTGCCGATATTTGATGGTCACATTGTTGATTGTGCGGCATTCTACGCACATTCTCCATGATCCGTCCTTCTTTTTAATAAGTAGGACGGGTATGACGCATGGGCTAAGGCTCTCCCAGATGTTTCCCTTATACAATGAGTCTCAGACTTGCTTCTCTAATTCCTTAATTTCCTCGAGGTTCATACGATACACGGGTTTATTCGATGTGGGTGCTCCGGGGACTAAGTCGATTTGGTGTTCTATGTCGCAGATTGGTGGTAGCCCTGGCGGTGTTTTCTCGGAAAACACATCCTTGTATTGGTCGAGTATAGACTGAATTTCCTTAGGTAGCTCCACTTCACCTAATCCTACGCTTAGACATTCTTTGAAAACTATTAGAAACACGGTGCCGTCAGCACGCATGGTTTTATAAATGTTGTTGGAATTAATGAAGAGACTGGAGATTTGTACCTCGTCCTCGTTGTTCATATGCTTTTGCATTTCGTAAACCTCAGATGGACTAAGTGGCGAGTGGTTTACCTTTTGTTTCTTGTAGTTGAAAGAATAATGGCTGGTCCAACCATTATGGTTGGTGCCTCGATCAAACTTCCAAGGTCTCTTGAGTAATAGATGGCTAGCTCGCATAGGAACCACATCACATACCACTTCATCTTGATACTTACCCATGCTGAATGGTATGGTGACTTGTTCTGCAATCTTTAGCTCAATATCGTCGTTGACCCACTTAAGCTTGTAGGGCCTCAGGTGCTTAGTTTTGGGAATTCTTAACCTGTCCACCATGTACTTGCTAGCTACATTAGTATAAGAACTACCGTCTATGATGTGGTTACATACCTTGCTTTTCACGGTGGATCGAGTGTGGAAGATGTTTTCTCTTTGAACTTTCTCCTCAGGGTTGACGGAAACACTAAGTTTTCGTCAGATGACAAGGAGCTCTCCCTCGTCCGGGTATTCGATGTCCCCGTGGTTCTTCTCCTGGTCATCATCATTTTCCTCCTCAGACTTGTAATCACAACTATTGGTGATGATCATTACACGTTGGTTTGAGCACTCTCGAGCATAGTGTCCCCTGCCTTGACACTTAAAGCACGTAATGTCACGTGAACGAGTTTGATTCGGAACGGGGAACTTACTTGGTTTGGGTTTGCTAGCCTTGGGTGCCTTGATCATCTTTCCCTTGTTCTTGAAGCTATTTTCTCCATAAGCCCCTCTGTCTTGTCAGCGGTTGTTTTTGGAGTTCGAAGGAACGTTGTTGTTTTGGCTCCGACTACTCAAGGAGGTTTTCCTTTGGATTTGTTGCTCCACTTGGACCGCTAGAGGAAGTAGCTTGTGCAAACCGCTGTATTTGATTTGCTCAAATTTGCGCTGGATCCTTTCGTTGAGTCCATCTACGAATTGCGCTATGAGAGTTTTTTCAAACTCCTCTGGCTCGAGCAAATTCATGTATTTCTCGAATTCCTCAAAATGTTCCTCGACGGTCCTAGTTCCCTATGACAACTTGGAAATTTTTTTTTGTAAGTCTCGATGGTAATACTCGGGGACATACCCTAGCCTTAGGAGATACTTCATATCTACCCACTCGTTGATAGGGCCATATCTTTACCTTCTTCGCTCGGCTACGTTCCTATCCCAATAAGCTAGGGCGTTGTCCGTGAGTTGAGCCGCATCAAGTGACACTTTACGCGTCTCGTTGTAGCCATAGCATTCGAAGATGTATTCCATCCTTTGTTCCCAGTCCATGTACACCTCTGGATTGGATTTCCCTGCAAAAGTTAGAGGAATTAGTTAAATGTCTCTATTCTGTTCTTGGGGTACCTCTACTCTCCAGCGGTTCCGCATGAGTAGCGGATCGTGTCATCGTTGGTGCTACTGGTTCGGAGGGTCGGGTGGTAAGTCCTTGTCTCCATCGTCAATCGCATAGCCGGAATCGTCGTGAAGGACCCTTTGGGCACGTACGCATCGTTCCTCGGGTTGAGGTGGTGGTGGAAATTGCTGTGGCGGCGGTAGAAGTTGTTACGGATGTAGTGGAAGTTGTTGTGGGGGTGGCACAAGTTGATGTGGTGGTGGAACTTTGAGATGCCCGATTCGGTCGTTGAATCCTCGGATATCTTCGCGCATCGTGGCTATCATTTGCATGAGGGCGTTCTTTGGCACGACAACTTCTTCTCCCATATCGTCGAGTGTTTCTTGTTTCTACACTTCAACAAAAACAAAAAAACAATCAAAGCACCAACGACAAAGGACTCGCAAGGAAAGAGTAAGTAAACAAAAATATTCGCACAAGGCACTTAACAAAATTGAAAGAGGCGAATATTCGATTATGGAAACTTGCTAAATTTTTTTTTTCTGTAAACTCAAACAAGCAAGACTCGATGAAAATAGACTAAGACTCGATCAAATAGAAGCTAAACATCAATGAAAGAACGAACGTAAACACAACTAATCAAGCGTGATCTACAACTTAACGAAGGCAAGCAATAGATCTATCAACCTAATGATTAGAGGATAACGAGCAACTTAACACAAGCAAACGATGATGATATATATATATATATATATATATATATATATATATATATATAACTTTAAACAACACAAACAAATCAAACTAATACAAATCTAATAAAAATAAACTAGGTTCTATTGTTTTTTCTTTTTTTGATTTTAAAGCAAACAACACAAACGATGATAAGACGAAGCAAGGAATCGAAGAGGAAAAGATAGAACCTAGCGAGAGGTTGGAACACGGCTTTGATACCAGATGATGAAAGCCTCAATGGTGAGGTTTTGCAATACACGAACAAACTAGGCTTCTTCAATGGACGATCGTCGGCACTATAAAAAAAGTGTTCTCGTGGGTGAAGATCTAATAAGATGGGGATCGCTTCTCTCGTGTGGGATCGAAGATGGATTCTTGATGGCGGAGTGAAGGTGCACCATAGAGAGGTGATGGATCTCTGATACAACATGACTCTTAATTTTGAAGAATCTCTCTACGAAATCAAGAACAAAGAGTGTTAAGCCTTCTCGAAGAAATGCGGCGCTTTATTGATAATAGGGTGAAAAAAGTGTTACACGACTGCAAGGGGACTTTATAATAGTCCTATCAGCTAGCCCTAAGGGCGAAAAAGGAAAAGCAAAAGCGCGACAACAAGATACATAAAACGCAAAAACAAAAGAAACATAAAAACTCATAGTTTAATTAAAACCATACAAGGAAACTATCTAATCTAATTCAAAACTCGGCTTCTTGGGTCGTTTTGGTTGAGGAATTAGTCATTGAGAGGACTTGACGATCCTGCAAGAATGATATAAACTGAATAAAACTTACCCGGGTTTATGCGGAAACAAACAGAGTTGTTGGACGCAGACGTGGATTCCTCGGAGACATTGTGTGGTTCCTTGGTGCGGTCATGGAATCCTTGGGGATGGGGTTCTTCGATGCAGTACGTGGAACCCTCAGGGATGTTTTGTGGTTCTTTGACGCAGTTCGTGGAATCATTGGTGATGGCGCGTGGTTCCTTGGCGCGGTTTGTGGAATCCTCGGTGATAGTGCGTGGTTTGTTGGCGCAATACGTGGAATCCTTGGTGATGGTACGTGGTTCCTTGGCGCGGTATGATGATTCCTTAATGATGGAATGGGGATCCTTGATGTGGTTCGATGATTCCTCGAGGACGGTACGTGGATCTTCGTCGGCGATGTGTGGAATTGCGAGGGTGGTTTGAGGATGTACGTGGACGATCAATGTCAACTCTTTTCCAACGGTGTTCATGATGTCTTGTATGGCGAGATTGAACCTCCATCGTAGGTTCTTGGATTTGGATCGAGTGTCCATGATGGTACCTTACTCGACATCGGGTACTAGATTGGGTGGGTCTTGATGTTCGATGTCCGCATCACCAAGAACTACTCATATCAAAGGAAAGTATCTCTAGCTGCTGCACAACTAACTGAAAGTGCTTTAGCTTGGTGGGACAGAGATGTGTCTGAAAGGAGAAGGCATAAACATGGTCAGATCAGTACTTGGGAGGACATGAGGTTTCAATTGAGGAAGAGATATGTCCTTGCTTATTACTACAGAGATTTGCAGAAGAAGTTTAGGAAACTTACTGATGCGGACATCAAACATCAAGACCCACCCAATCTAACATCATTCTTTCAGGTTCATCAAGTCCTCTCAACGACTAAGTCCTCAAGCAAAACAACCCAAGAAGCCGAGTTTTGAATTATATTATACACTTTCCTTTTATGGTTTTAATTAAAAAATGAGTTTTTGTGTTTCTTTTCTTTTTGCGTTTTATATTTCTTGTTGTCGCATTTTTGCTTTTCCTTTGTTGGTCTTAGGGCTTGCTGATTGGACTATTATAAAGGTCCCTTGCAGTCGTATAACACTTATTACCCTATTACCAATAAAGCGCCACATTTCTTCGAGAAAGCCAAAACCCTTGTTCTTGATTTTCGTAGAGAGATTCTTCGAGATTAAGAGCCGTGATGTATCAGAGATCCATCACCTCTCTGTGGTGAACCTTCACTGCGCCATTACGAACTCGTATTCGATCCCACACGAGAGAAGCGATCGCCATCGTGTCAGATCTTCATCCGCGAGTACACTATCTTCGACAATGCCAACGATCGTCTGTTGAAGAAGCCTAGTTCATTCATGTCTTGCATAACCTCACCACTGAGGCTTGCATCATTTGGTATCAGAGCCGTATTCCACACTCTCACCAGGTTCTATCTTTTCCTCTTCGTTTCCTTGCTTCGTTTTTTCATCGTTTGTGTTATTTGCTTTCAAATAAAAAAAATACAAAATATAAATAGAACCTAGTTTGTTTCGCTTAGATCCGTATTAGGTTTTTGTTTCCATTGCTTAAGTAAAAAATATATATATATATATATATCATTGTTTGCTTATGTTAAATTGTTAGAACTCGCGTTTCTCGCGTTTCTTCAATCGTTAGGTTGGTAGATCTATTGTTTGCTTTTGCTTAAGTTGTAGATCTAAACTTGGTTGGTTGTAATTAGCGCTTATTCTATTTCTTCGAGTTTGGCTTTTAGATCGTCGAGTTTAGTGTGTTTTTTTCGAGTTTTGTTTTATGATCTTCGAGTTTACAAAAAAAAAAATTGGTAAGTTTCCATTTTTGCCTTATTCGCATCTTCCATTTTGTTAACTTTCCTTTTCGAATATTTTCAATTTGCGGGCTACGTTTTGCCGTGGTACATTGATTGTTTTCTTGTTTTTGTTGAAATGTAGGAACAACGAAACACCCGACGACATGAGAGAAAAAGCTGGCGTGCCGTAGGACGCCCTCATGTAAAAGATAGCCGCGATGCGCGAAGAAATCCAAGGATTCAACGATCGAATTGGGCGACTCAAAGTTCCATCACCACAACAACTTGCACCACCCCCACAGCCAGTTCCACCGCATCTGCAACAACTTTCACCGCCTCCACAACAACTTCCACCACCACCTCAAATTCATCCACCACCTCCAGCCGAGGAGCGACGCGTGCGTGCCCAAAGGTTCCTTCTTGACGCCGGCGGCTATGCGACCGACGAAGAAGACGAGGACTTACCACCTAAACCTATGAACCGGCAGCACCAGAGACGACATGACCCGCTAGTCATGCAGAACCGCGGGATAATAGAGGTACCCCGAGAACATAATAGAGACATAAAGGAAAATCCAATCCAGATGTGTACATGGATTAGGAACAAAGGATGGAATACATCTTCGAATACTACGACTACAAGGAGACACGAAAAGTGTCACTAGCTGTGGCTGAACTAACGGACAAAGCTGTAGCCGAACGAAGAAGGCAACGGTTTGGCCCTATTAACGAGTGGGGAGATATGAAGTATCTCCTAAGGCTAAGTTATGTCCTCGAGTATTACCATCGAGACTTACAAAAAAGGTTTCAAAAGTTGTCGCAGGGAACTAGGACCGTCGAGGAATATTTCAAGGAATTTGAGTTGCTCATGAATTCGCTCGAGGTAGAGGAGTCCAAAGAAGCTCTCATGGAACAATTCGTAGATGGACTCAACGAAAGGATCCAGCGCAAAGTTGAGCGGTTTGCACGAGCTCCTTCATCTAGCGGTCCAAGTGGGGCATCAAATCCGAAGGAAAACCTCTTTGAGTAGCCGAAAGCGAAACAACAATGTTCCTTGGAACACCGACAACACCTGGTAACAAGACAAGGTGCTGATGGAGAAAATAGTTCAAAGAACAAGGAAAAAATGATTGAGGCAACCAAGGCTAGGAAACCCTAATCAGGTAAGCTATCCGTTCCGAATCAAACGCGTTGACGTGACATTCCATGTTTTAAGTGTCAGGGCAGGGGTCATAATGCTCGATAGTGCCCAAACCAACAGTTGATGATCATCACCAAAATTGGCGATTACGAGTCCGAGGAGGAAAAGGACGATGACTCGGAAGGGAACAACGAGGAAATTGAATATCTAGACGAAGGAGAACTCCTTGTCATCAGAAGAACACTTTCCACACTCAATGCACCGGAAGAGAAAGTTCAAAGGGAGAATATTTTCTACACTCAATGCACCGTGAAGGGAAAGGTATGTAACCTCATCATAGACGGTGGTTCTTGTACTAGCATAGCTAACAAGTACATGGTGGATAGGGTATGAATTCCCAAAACTAAGGACCTGAAGCCCTACAAGCTTAAGATTGCGGAACAAGTCACCATTCCATTCAGCGTGGGTATGTACCAATATGAAGTGGTATGAGACCTGGTTCCTATGCGAGCTGGCCACCTATTACTCGGGAGACCTTGGCAGTTTGATCGAGCCACCAACCATAATGGCCAGACCAACCATTATTCTTTCACCTACAAAGACCTAAAGGTAAACCTCGCGCCACTTAGTCCATTCGAGGTTCACAAAATGCAAAAGCATATGAACAAAGAGGACGAAGTAAGGAACTCCAGACTCTTCATTAGTTCCAACAATGTTTATAAAACCATGCGTGCCGAAGGCACCGTGCTTCTAATGGTTTTCAAAAAATGTCTAAGCGCAGGATTAGGTGAAGTGGAGCTACCTAAGGAAATTCAATCCATACTTGACCAATACAAAGACGTGTTTCCCGAGGAAATACCGCCACGGCTACCACCAATCCGTGACATAGAGCATTAAATCGACTTAGTCCCCGGAGCGCCCATACCGAACAAACCAGCCTACCGCATGAATCCTAAAGAGACTAAAGAGTTGGAGAAACAAGTCAGGGATTTAATAGACAAGGGATACATCCGAAAGAGCCTCATGCCATGCGCCGTACCGTTCTACTTGTTCCAAAGAAGGACGGATCGTGGAGAATGTGCGTAGATTATCGAGCAATCAACAATGTGAATATCAAATATCGGCACCCCATTCCTCGACTAGATGACATGTTGGACTATCTTAGTGGAGCCAAGATCTACGTAGTGGCTATCACCAAGTCCGGGTGAGAGAAGGCGAGAAATGGAAAACCGCTTTCAAAACCAAACAATAGCTCTACGAGTGGTTAGTCTTGCCTTTTGGCTTAACCAACGCCTCCAGCACTTTCATGAGAATCATGAACCAGATTATTAGAAGTTTTATTAGTATATTTGTAGTAGTCTATTTCGATGATATACTAGTTTACAGTAGATGCGATGCGGATCTCTTCAAGCATCTAGATTTAGTTTAAGAACACTTCAGAAAAAGGCCTATACGCCAACTTGAAGAAGTGCACATTTTGTACTGACAAAGGTATTTTCTTAGGTTTTGTAGTAAGTACACAAGGACTCCAAGTGGACGAGGATAAGATTCGAGCCATCCACGAATGGCCAACACCCACCACCATTAGCCATGTTCGGAGTTTCCATGGTCTCGCCAGTTTCTATCGACGATTTGTTCAAGATTTCATCACCCATAGCCGCACCTATGAGTGCCGTCATTAAAAAAAATGTACCATTCAAGTGGAGAGCTGCACAAGACCAAGCGTTCAGCTTCTTGAAGGAAAGACGTGACCCAAACACCGGTGCTAGCCTTACCGGACTTCAACGTCATGTTCGAGGTCGAGTGTGATGCGTCGGGCCTAGAAATCGAGGCTGTTCTACACCAAAGGAAGCGGCCCATTTCATTCTTCAGTGAAAAGTTGAGTGGTCCTACACTCAACTATCCCACGTACTTGTTGTCCAAAGAGTTCATCATCCACACTGACCACAAGACCCTCAAGCATCCTAAGGTACATACCTAACTCAAAAGACGACACGCCAAGTGGTTAGAATTCATCGAGACCTTCCCTTTTCTGATCAAGTACAAGAAAGGCAAGGACAACATCGTGGCCGACGCTTTCAAGACGGGATGCTCTCTCATATCAACAGTGGAGGCCAAGATCATGGGGATTGAGCACACCAAGGACATGTACAAAGACGATTCCGAGTTAAACGAGTGCTACCGCGAGCAAGGCCAATGATTGTTCAAGGTGTACTATCTACAAGACGGATTTCTATTTCGGGACAGGAGATTGTGTATCCTACAAAATTCAATGTGGGAGCTGATACTAAGCGAATCTCATGGAGGAGGACTAATGGGGCATTTCGGAATTAATAAAACACTTGCCATGGTTCAAGAGCATTTCTTTTGGCCGCATTTAAAAAGGGATGTCGAGAGATTCTGTGGAAGATGCGTCGTGTGCCACAAGGAAAAATCTAGGTCAAATCCACACGGCCTTTATTTACCTTTACCTATTCCTAACGCCCCTTGGGAGGATGTTTCCATGGATTTCGTGCTAGATTTACCAAAGACGCAAGGCAAAAACTCTATCTTCGTCGTCGTGGGCCATGTGCTAACAGTAATGACGCCTCAGAGATTCCAAGGACAATCATGTCGGACCGTACCACAACATTTCTAGGTCATTTCTGGAGGACTTTATGGAGGAAGCTAGGGACCAAGCTTTTGTTCTCCACAAGTTGTCACCCACAAACGGATGGCCAGATGGAAGTGGTGAACCGAACACTCACCAACTTGATTCAGACCACAGTCCATAAAATTATGAGAAGTTGGTTTGAATGTATTCTTTTTATCGAGTTCGACCGAGCTGTACATGCTTCTACTAAGCTATCTCCCTTCGAGATAGTTTACGAATGTAACCTAAACTCTCCATTAGATTTTGTAACTTTACTGCCAATCAAACAGGTTAACCAAGACGGCTTCCATCGAGGAGAAGCAATCCAAAAGTTTCACGCTGAGATCAAGGTGAATCTAGAAAAGAAGACTGCAGATAACAGACGGAATGCTGACAAAGGGAGGAAGGAAATGCTGTTAAAGCCGGGAGATTGGGTTTGGCTCCACATGAGGCCAACGAGATTTCCCCAACAACGAGCGTCCAAGTTATCACCACGAGGCAACAACCCATTCAAGATACTCAAGAAAATCAACGACAATGCGTACCGCCTCAAAGCAAGAGGGAATGATGCGGACATCAAACATCAAGATCCACCCAATCTAGTACCCGATGTCGAGGAAGGTACCATTACTCGATCTAAATCCAAGCAACTACGATCATTAGACAGGACACCATTGGACAAGAGTTGACACCGATCATTCACGTATGTCCTCGAACCACCCTCACAATTCCACACATCATCACCGAGGATCTACGTACCGTCCGTGAGGAATCGTCGTACCATACCAAGGATCCAAGTGTCATCATCGAGGAATCATCATACCGCGCCAAGGAACCACGTGCCATCATAGAGGAATCATCATGCCGCACTAAGGAACCACGTACCATTCATTGAGGATTCCATGTACCACGCTTAGAAACCACGCACTTTCACCAACTATTCCACGGACCGCGTCAAAAAACCACGAACAATCCCCGAGGATTCCATGTACTGCATCGAGGAATTACACATTGTCCCCAAGAATTCCACGTACCGCACTGAGGAATAACACAAAGTCTCCAAGGAATCCACGTCTGCGTCCAACGACTATGTTTGTCTCCGCACAAACTGGATACGTTTTATTCAATTTATATCATTATTGCAGGTTCGTCAAGTCCTCTCAACGACTAAGTCATCAAGCAAAACGACCCAAGAAGCCGAGTTTTGGATTAGATTAGATAGTTTCTTTTTATGGTTTTAATTAAACGATGAGTTTTTGTGTTTCTTTTGTTTTTGCGTTTTATGTGTAACACCCCAACTGCCACTTTAATGGGCTCCGTGAACGCTCTCGGCCAATTGGGTCCACCTTTAGTCCAACGGTCGGTCCACTACGTCCGGAAGGCTTTAAAGACTTGTTACCAACCCTAGAAATCACCACATGATCTTTCCCCGTGCTTTGTCCTCACTCGCACGGTCCTGGCAATCTGTAAAATCCCAGTTTTAGAAATATGGTGGTGCATGAAGAGAGGTTTAAATGAATTGATTTGGCCACCTATGTCACCACAGTGCACTTATCTTTTCGGTCAAACATCCCGAGAGAACTCCAGAGTTAAGGGTGCGTGAGCTAGAGTAGTATTAGGATGGGCGACCTTCTGGGAAGTGATTGCCAGGACCGTGCGAGTGAGGGCAAAGCATGGGGAAAGATCATGTGGTGATATCTATGGTTGGTAACAAGTCTTTAAAGCCTTCCGGACGTAGCGGACCGACCGTTGGACTAAGGGTTGACCCAATGGGCCTAGAGCGTACACGGGGCCCATTAAAGTGGCGGTCGGGATGTTACAACTTATATCAGAGCCGAACCCAGACGAGTGTGGAGTCAAGAGGGCTCGCACCATCAGGAGTGACGGTCCTGGTGTGCAACGAGGACGGTGCGCTCTGTTAGTGGGGGTGATTGTAACATCCCTTTTTTAGAAATATGGTGGTGCATGTGGAGAGGTTTAAAATAATTGATTTGGCCACCTATGTCACCAAGGTGCACTTATATTTCCGGTCAAACATCCCGAGAGAACTCCAGAGTTAATGGTGCTTGAGTTAGAGTAGTATTAGGATGGGTGACCTTCCGGGAAGTGATTGTGTAACATGGTGGTTTCAGAAATATGGTGGTGCATGCAGAGAGGGTTAAAAGAACTGATTTGGCCACCTATGTCACCAAAGTGCACTTATCTTTCCGGTCAAACATCCCGAGAGAACTCTAGAGTTAAAGGTGCTTGAGCTGGAGTAGTATTACGATGGGTGACCTTCGGGGAAGTGATTGTGTAACATCCCGGTTTCAGAAATACGGTGGTGCATGCAGAGAGGTTTAAAAGAATTTATTTGGCCACCTATGTCACCAAAGTGAACTAATCTTTTTGGTCAAACATCCCGAGAGAACTCAAGAGTTAAAGGTGGTTTAGTTGGAGTAGTATTAGGATGGGTGACCTTCCGGGATTTGATTGCAGAGACCATGTGAGTGAGGAAAAACATAGGGAAAGATCATGAGGTGATTTCTAGGGTTGGTAACAAGTATTTAAAGCCTCCCGGACATAGGGGACCGACCGTCAGACTAAAGGTGGGCCCAATGGGCCGAGAGCGGACACGGGGTCCATTTAGGTGGCGATCAGGGTGTTACAAGTGCTATCAGAGCCAAACCCAGATGAGTGTGGAGTCAAGAGGGCTCGCACCATCAAGGGTGACGGTCTTGGTGCACAACAAGGATGTTGCGCTCTGTTAGTGGAGGTGATTGTAACATGCCATTTTTAGAAACATGGTGGTGCATGCGGAGAGGTTTACAAGAATTGATTTGACCACTTATGGTGGTGCATGGTGGTCCGTTTAAGAAGCCTAGTAGTTTGTTCGTGTCTTGCATCACTAACTCAAGGGTCTAAATATGTTGAAGAATACTTTGATGAGTTTGAAATGTTTAAGAACAGACTGGAGACTGAAGATTCAGAGGAGACTTTCATGGCACAGTTCTTAGATGATATGCAAGATAAAATTGCCAGAAAAGTGGATAGGCAAACTTATCATGATATGGACGAGTTGCTGCATCTTGCAATTCAGGCTGAACAACATATCAAAAGGAAAACTCTCTCAGCAAACCGCAACAAATCTACTTGGAATCAACAACCTCAGAAAACTCTAGACAAAAGAAAGTCTATTGAAACAGATTGCAGATTCAAAAAGTCTCTACCTAAAACATCTAAAAACTCTAAACCGGAACCAGGTAAGATTCCAATTCAAATATCTCGTGACATCACTTGTTTTAAATGTCACGGTAAAGGACATTACACAAGGGAGTGTCCAAACTAGAGAGTCATGATTTAAAAGCCAATGGAGAATATGAGTCTGAGGATGAAGAGGAGTTTGAGCCTAAAAATTCAGAAGAAGAAGTTTTGGATTATGCGGATATAGGAGAACTTCTAGTTACTAGGAGAGCACTCAGCATTCTCTATGAACCAGAAATCATCCTAAGAGAAAACATCTTACACTCTCGGTGCACAATCAATTCTAAGGTATGTAGTCTAATTATTGATGGTGGTTCTTGCACTAACGTGGCTAGCAAGTATTTGGTTGATAAGCTAGGTCTTCAGAAGACAAAGCATCCTCGCCCATACCGACTTAAGTGGCTAAATGATGACACTGAGCTGAAAATCGCCGAGCAAGTTACCATGCCATTCAACATTGGAAAGTATGTGGATCAAGTTGTGTGTGACGTGGTCCCTATGCAAGCTGGACATATACTTCTAGGACGTCCATGGAAATTTGACAAGGAATCACTACACAGTGGTAAAACCAACTACTACACCTTTGTGCACAATAATAAGAATCATTCGCTTGCACCATTAACTCCACAAGAAGTGTATGAGATACAAACAGCTAAGTGCAAAGGAAACAAACTAAGTAAAACTAATCTTTATGTAACATCATCTATTGTTTTGAAATCTATTAGATCTCAAACACAAGTGCTACTAATGACCTTTAAGGAAGCTTTGTTTTTAGGTCCAGAAACAAAAGATCTACCTGTTGCTGTTCTAGGTCTTCTTAACAAATTCAATGATATATTTCCAGAAGATATTCCACCCGGATTACCACCAATAAGAGGAATTGAGTATCAGATTGATCTGGTCCCCGGAGCACCTTTGCCAAACCGAGCTGCTTATAGAGTAAATCCAGAAGAAGCAAAGGAGCTAGAAAACAAGTGCAAGACTTGATGTCTAAGGGTTATCTCCGTGAGAGGTTAAGCCCATGTGTTGTTCCTGTTCTTCTAGTACCCAAGAAAGATGGAACTTGGAGAATGTGTGTGGATTGTTGAGCTATCAACAATATCACTGTCAAATATAGGCATCCAATTCCCAGGCTTGATAACATGCTAGATGAACTCAATGGAGGAACAATATTATCAAAAATTGATCTAAGGAGTGGATATCATCAAGGAAAAAATGAAAGAAGGAGATGAATGGAAGACAGCGTTTAAAACCAACAAGGATTGTATGAATGGCTAGTCATGCCATTTGGACTCACAAACGCTCCAAGTACATTCATGAGACTTATGAACCACGTCTTAAGAGATTTCATTTGTAAGTTTGCTGTGGTTTATTTCTATGACATCATGATCTATAGCTCTAATCTTGAGGATCACTTACATCATCTTGAGCAAGTTCTTGAAACGCTAAAGATTGAAAATCTTTATGCTAATCTTAAGAATTGTACCTTCTGCACTGATCAAGTTACTTTTCTAGGATTTGTTGTAAGTTCTCAGGGATTAAAGGTCGATGAGGAGAAAATCAAAGCCATTCAAGACTGGCCTACACCAACAACCATTGGACATGTCAGGAGTTTCCATGGTCTGGCTAGTTTTTATAGAAGATTTGTGAAGGATTTTAGTACCGTTGCTGCACCATTGAACTCCGTGATCAAAAAGAATGTGGAATTCAAATGGGGTCAAGCCCAAAAAGACGCATTCAACAAGCTTAAAGACAACATCACATATGCACCTGTTTTGGTACTTCCTAACTTTCATAAAATGTTTGAGATTAAATGTGTTGCTTCTGGTACAAGAATACGAGCTGTCCTAACTCTAGGAGGAAAACCAGTAGCATATTTCAGTGAAAAAGAACTTCCTTGAACTATCCAATATATGATAAAGAACTCTACGCAATGGTAAGGTCTTTTGAAACTTGGCAACATTATTTACTTTCAAGAGAGTTGTTATTCATACTAATCATGATACATTCAAGTATCTAAGAGGACTTACCACGCTTAAGAAGAGACATGCAAAATGGCTTGAGTTCGTGGAGACTTTTCCATATGTGATCAAGTATAAGAAAGGCAAGGAGAATGTGGTAGCTGATGCTTTATCTAGGAGATACGCCTTAATCAGTACCATGGAGGCTAATATAATGGGATTTGAACATATCAAAGGTTTGTAGGAAACTGACCCAGATTTTTCAGGAAATATTCAAAGAAACCAACAAAACCGCCTTTGGAGCATTATACCAGCACAATGGATTTTCGTTCAAGTATAAGAGGCTTTGCATTCCACAAGGGTCTATGAGAGAGCTTATAATTGGCGAAGCACATGGAGGTGGGCTTATGGGACATTTTGGCCAAGACAAGACATTGAGTATTCTTATGGAGCATTTCTTTTGGCCGCACATGAAGAGAGATGTGGAGAGATTCTGTGCTAAGTGCATCACTTGCCTAAAGGAAAAATCTAGGTCACATCCACATGGTTTATATATGCCTTTGCCTATTCCTAATCTACCTTGGGTAGACATCTCTATGGAATTTGTTTTAGGACTACCAAAGATCAATAACAAGGATTCCATCTTTGTAGTAGTTGACAGGTTCTCCAAAATGGTTCATTTCATACCATGTAAAAAAGACTAATGACGCTACTCAAACTGCTAAACTCTTCTACAAAGAAGTAGTACGTCTACATGGAGCGCCAAGGACCATAGTTTCAGATTGAGATACCAAATTTCTAAGCCATTTGTGGAAAAATTTATGGAGAAAGTTAGGAACTAAGCTTCTTTTCTCAACCACTTGTCATCTCCAGACTGATGGTCAAACAGAGGTAGTAAACCGGACTCTTTCAACTTTGTTGAGAGCCACAGTGGGTAAGAATTTAAAGAATTGGTTATCTTGCTTGCCTTATATTGAATTTGCTAGATATTGCACCACGAGGAGATGATCCGTTTCGAGTGCTTGAAAAGATCAACAAAAATGCCTATAAAATTGAACTATTAGGTGAGATGAGTATCTCTTCTACTTTCAATGTTGCTGATCTATCTCATTTCAATGCAGTTGCACCTGTTCTGAGGTCATAACCTTTTAAAGAGGGAGGAGATGATGAAGACATTGAAACTAGCTTAATCGAATCTCAAGAAAAGATCATCAATATTCCCAATATGAATCAAATGCCAAGAACTAGATCAGGCACATGGAAACTAAGGGAAGAGTTTAACAAGTGTGTAGAGAATCTCATCTCCATCATAGATCTTGAAGATCACCAAGAAGCTAAGATTACCAAGGAAATGCAAAAAGAGGCTCAAGAGCAAATTTGTCCAGAAACAGTTTCCTACAGCACCAACTTGATCAATGTCAGTTTTGTGAATCTGTCAATTCAACCCACTAGGAACATTTCAGAAACTTCCTACAACACCAACTTGATCAATGCCAGTTTTGTGAATCTGTCAATTCGGTCCTCTAGGAACATTTTTCAAAGAACTACTTTATTCATCATTTCAAGAGAAGACTCGACCAACTAAACTCTCAAGGTACAAATTTGAATATTTTGAATAATTAACGAGTTTATTTTCTTGTTTTGTAGGAATATGACTGTTAGGTTTTAAGTGTCTTTTATTTATGTCTTTTATTTATGTCTTTTAATTTTGAGTCTGTTGTTTTTTTGCAAGTTTAGTCCTTTTATTATGTAATAATTTTGACCCTAGAAGGTCCCTAGCTGATGGACTAGTATATAAAGTCCCTTCTCAGCTTTGTATCTTTTAATGTTGAATGAAATAAAACGAGTGTTTTTCTAGGTTTTACTTCTGAGAAAGAATCATCCACCCTCTCCTTCTTCTTGTGTGTGATTCCTTGAAGATTGAGTGTTATCAGACTTAGTACAGATCTTCCATCATCTGTGTGGCGTCTCTCGATCACCCTCTATCCATCTCATTCTCTGGACTCTTCAAAGAGTGCTCGTCGGCCAGTTGAAGAGTCTCCATCTCGAAATCCACTTCACTCCACCACTTCATACACTAGAATCTCTACAGAGTGCCCGTCAGCCAGCTACAGATTGTCCATCATCCACCACACTTCAGGATCATCCCCTTGGTTCCTACATCAACATGCATAAGAGAAAGCATTATAGATCTATATTAAACTCAATCACAAGTATTAGCTATCCTAATCTCTAAGTGATAACTACTAACTAATAACCCTGACAAAAACTCTCGTTTACTGCCCCCAAGGATTATTAGCTAGCATTAAGTTAAGGATCAATAGGTTCACAAAGCTCCCTAGCGACTCTCGTTATCTAGGAAAACTTTTATCACCAAGGCTACAATCAAACATTCCATTGCAACTCTCGTTGTCGAGAATATATAAAGGCATATTCAAAATCTCGTCTAGAATAAGCATTAAAAACAACCTAGGTAAAGACTCATGCCAACAATCACAATATAACATGCATAAACACAAATCTAAAACATCCTACAGAAACCAAAAAACTTACCAAAGATTTAATCAAGCATAATAGAGGTATAAAAACAAGAGAATGAAGAACTCATAAACATATTGCTAATCTACTACAAAAACTATCAACAAAACTCTAAAAGAAACATTATAAATATAAAACTATGAAAAAATTATTTACAGGGTGTTTATCGTTCTATGGCCTGAGTATATACAAATGAGGGCGAGCCCCCTTTTTATTCTACAAGAGAGGGTGAAAAAATGTAAAACTTCCAAAACGACAAAATGGAAACTTTACAAAACAGCTCCAACCGATCGGTTTGCGGCTGCGAGCATTGCTTCCTTCTGGTCCACTTGAAGCCAATTGATCCTTTTGAAGTCTATTTTAGTTCTATTTCTCTCTTTTTCTTTGTCAAGTTCGTTTTCCCATAAAAATACTAAAAATACTCAAAACGATATTGTTCTCGGTAAAAAGACGCAAGAAATTTTATAAAAAGACCTAACAAATCATCAAAAATAGATGTTAACACATTCCCCCAAACTTGAATCTTTGCTTGTTATCAAGTAAAGAACAATAAAAATTCGAGCCCGAAGAAATACTTACAATGAGGCTTCCTTCCGCGAACTGCATCAAAACTATTGAGAGAAAAACCTACTTTATGTACTTAAACATGAAATTTTCAATATCCCATACTCTAAATCCCGAGATCTCAAAGAAATCTCGAAGTCTATGAACTTAGCTTTTTAATATGCGTGCATCCTAGTAGAGGGATATTGAACATGTTATGGTCTTGGTAATGAAAGAATTTAGGGTGACTCAAGTGTTTATGGTTTTACCGAAAAAATATATGATGCTAAGTCATTATGCATAACGACTACTTGATTTGATATGACGGAGTTCATCTACAGTGATCTCCCTAGTGTTCAGGAGAGGCTATGACACGCACATGACGTCATAGAGAAGATAAAAGGATGCTCCATCTGCTTTTGGGAGTTTTTAGGAAGATCAGGTTGTGCTACGTCTCAGCACCGAACGATGTTTCTCTGTCCATAGCAAGCCAAACCCTTCTACACAAGAGTGCCTTTTGCCACCAGCACAACTACCGAGGATACACCTAGCTCGGAGGGCTATGGAGGAGGCAGCATTCCACGGGAGAGGACCAGGCACATGCAAGGCAAGGACGGCTCTGATGAGTGAGAATTGGTTTGTCGACCGATCGGTTACAGTTTAACCGATCGGTTATGGGTGGGTTAGGAACCGATCGGTTGCAGCATTTGCACCGATCGGTTAGCGCTTCATTTCGAAAACTCCTTATATTTTGTATTTTTCTTTCTAGGTTTCCTTTTCTAGATTCCTTTTTCTTGAAAATTTCACCAACCTTCCTTCATTCTTTATACACCAGGATGGAGTAGTTCAAGACTGGCGGAGGGTACGGATGTACCATTTAATATATTTGGTGAAAAATTTCAAATTTTTAATCTAGTAATTTTCAGTAAATTCAGGGGACATTGAGATTTTTTAGGAACTTGTTTTGGTACGACTTCCCAACAACCTATTCTGAACCATGTCAGAAGTAGAGTAAAAGTTTGGAACAACCATGACCAGACACAACATCCAGGAAAGTTCTTATCACCTTGAAACTTGAATGATTTGAACTTAGCCTTATCTAGTGGAATATTGACTATGGATTTAATATATCTCACTTAAGGGCTTGGTAATCATGCTATGGATTAGATATTCGGAGTTGCCTTGTTTTTACCACTTTTTTTGACCTCCGAATAGCTAGGCACAATGATATATCATGGTTTTTACCCGTTTTTAGCCATGATATAAGTCCTTTTTGTTGAGTCTTTTCTCTAGTTTTAGAGNTTGATTTGATTATTCTGATTTGCCTGCAAGTTTTCCTAAGCCTAGCGTTTTCCTCCACTGAATTACTACCTGTTTTAATGCTGTTCTTAATTTCATCTATTTGGCTTAGCTTAATTCACATTCCAGAATCTATTGAGTGTTATCTTGAGTCCTTGTGGATTCACCCCTAAAATACTATAGCGACTGCTTAGATACTTTAGGGTATTAGATTTGAGCATATCAATGGCCTTCTTAATCGAGGCGTGCCTGTTAGACACTATGACAAAAGATAATTGATTGGAGACACATCCACTCAAGTTGGTGAAAAACCATTGTCGTGATTCATCATTCGTAGAGTCTACAATAGCAAAAGTTAGCGAGAATATCTAGAAATTCTCTTCCTGGCCGCATAACTTTCCCGGTAGATGAAACCATCCACCACCATAAGTCTTTTGAGATACTGAAAATTGGTAATAGAGGCTCCAAGAGACATAGACAGATATTTGAATCCGTTTGATCATCAACTACAACATCTGTAACGGTTTTGGGATTGAGTAGCCCACTGCGATAGAGATACGACAAAAACTGCTCATATCCATCTTTCGTTGTTCCCCTCACCAATTGTTGTGCGAATATCAAAGCTCTATAGGAAGTGATATAATTAATCTTCATACCATATTTCTTCTTCATTGAAAATCTAATTATCTTCGACGTTACTCCATCGATTGTTCTCCATTCATCATAAAACAACTTAGCAGAGAAATTTAGTCCACCGCATTGCAAGTATGATCTTTCTTGTACAAGGTCACCCAAAACCTTTTTTCGGTTTGTTTTTCACATCTGCTCTAACCCTCCAATTGCATCCTTTCACACCGCATATAGCTATAAACAATTTTTTTGTAGACTTATGCACTTTGAATTTGAATTTCGACATTATCGCCTGTCAATCACAACTCGGATACAAGCACATCCTTGGTAGGAAAACTCCTAGTCATATAGATATCCTTTGACCATGTCATGTTGGATCTTTAGCCTTCACCAACAAAGCTTCTTTCCACACCAAGACATGTGTTATCATCATCATAATTTTCACTACTATCCTCATCCTTAACTTTCTCATAAACAGTCTCCTCAAGGTAGTCGTCGTTAACATCAACCAACATGAGATTCTTCAGCGCTATGTTCATCATCGTTGAAGTTACCCTCACCACCATCAAACATATCCATATCTTTGTCTTCAAATTCTTCTGCATCTTCCTCAAGGTCTTCGTCAACATTTCCATTAACAACCTCATTGCCACTAGTCATACCAAAGCGACTCGATACACAAAGACATATAACATGCGTTTTACATAACTCAACCAAGGACCGCATTTGTCTATCATATGTGAAATGCATCGGTGGTGTAGGAGAATCCTGTCCATTAGTTGCAATATTGAATTCGATCTAAAACTGAGCTAAAAGTTCCATTATTGTCGATCTCCTCTCTCATTTTAACCATTTAACTCTATAATCTTGTTTTTAATATCTACCATCCATAGATCTTGCGATTTACTAAAATTCGGGCATAATAATGCCTGGGTTGCTCGGGTATTGGTGGCGTGATCAGTTCTTTGATGTTTAAGAAGCTAAAAGCAAGTTCAAACTGTATCTTGGTAATTTGTGCTTCCTTTTCTCTGATTTTCCAGAAGGCAGTCTTCATGGGTAAAGTCTCAATAGTCAACTGGACGTTAGTTTTGCAATTGACTTTTTGGATCTCAAACTTCACGATGAAATCACGATGAAGTATGAAGACTGCCTTCTGGAAATAATACTCGCAAACACACAAGAGACTTAGTGGATCCACACTAAAACTCTAATGCCAACGAAATTCAAAGACTACACACTTTGAATAAAAACAACGAAAATCGTTTACTGAATATTTCTTGATTGAGAGTTCTAAGTTTTACAAAGCGAGCTAAGGAGCTTATATATTGCTCAATGGCAACGGTCATAAGTGAAAAGGAAGGAAATGAATCGCAAGTATTAAAGAAATATGGCCGTTGGACACATAGTGGCAAAATCGGCCAAATTAAGAAACTCGAGATGCTTGAGTCTTGAAAGCTTGCAGACAAAGTTGTGGCATCTTGGGACCTTCTAGATGACTAAGAGGGTCTTAACCTTGCATAAAGATGACCAAGCAAAGATCCATTGTGATTTGAAAACTCTTGGTTCTGAATAAGGCAAGTTTGGTCTTCTTTGGGTCCAGATGTTCAAGTGTGGGATGGTGCACCGTGGATAAGGTTGGAGAACTTCTAATTGGCTGAGAGTATCTCCTCGATTCCATATATGGATCTGGGACGCGTCTTGGTAAGGAAAAAGGAAAATTTCCTTTTTATGCTTCGGGTCGTTGATAGTACGTGGACGAACTTGGACAGTACGTGGACAACATGTTAATTCCTCGAGACCGATACGTGGACGACTGATATATCATGGTTTTTACCCATTAAAGACCATGATATAAGTCCTTTTTATCGAGTCTTTCTTTTGTTTCCGTAGTCTTTTAGAGTCTTTTCAGGTTTTAGCATGTTTGGAGCTTAATTGGAGTTTTTAGAGCATTCTGGAGCTTTGTGGCATTCGTTGAAGACGTTCCCACCGATGGATTGAGCTCAGATTTGGACACAAGATATATCAATGGATTAGCTTTCATTTGGAAGTGGTTTGAAGCAATTCCAACGGTGCGATCAAAAGTTAT
>SMJT01000069.1:346258-416027 GCA_004349715.1 Crucihimalaya himalaica
TGCATTCCTTGATTTCCTGAGAAATACCCTAGGCCTATTTCCTCTCCATTGATTTTACATCTTTTAATTCTGCATATTTATATTCTCGCTTGATTGATTTGGCTTAGCGTGATTTGATTCTAGAAATCTATTGTGTGATTCTCTGAGTCTTTGTGGTTCGACCCCTAGAATATTACAGCGACTGCTTAGATACTTTAGGGTATTAATTTTGAGCATATCAACGACATGGTGATTCCTCAAGAGTGATAGGTGGATGACATGGTGATTCCTCGAGAGTGTTATGTGGACGACGTGGTGATTCCTCGAGAGTGATATACGTGGATGACATGGTGATTCCTCGAAAGTGTTATGTGGACGACGTGGTGATTCTTCGAGAGCGATATGTGGACGACGTGGTAATTTCTTGACAGTGATACGTGGATGACATGGTGGTTCCTTGAGAGTGGTATGTGGACGACATGTTGGCTTCTCGAGAGTGGTATGTGGACGACACGGTGATTACTCGGTGTTGTATGTTAAATCCTCGAGAATGGTGCGACACGTTGAGTCCTTGGGGACGGTGTGTGGTTCCTCGGTGCGGTACGTGGAGTCCTCGGGGGGCGATGCGTAGATCCTTGGCGTGGTATGTGGATTCCTTAGTGATGGTACATAGATCCTCGGCTCGATATGGGGATTCCTCGGTGATGGTACGTACATCCTCAGTGGGGCATGTTGAATCCTCATGGATTGCACGTGGATCCTCGGTGCGGTACGATGAATCCTTGGTGCGAGATGAATCCTCGTGGACGGTATGTGGATGAGTGTCGGCATGGTTTGGTCTGGATTCGATGTCCGCATCAACTTGTCTTTTGAAGTCTGCGAAAAGGGGTTAGTTTTGCATTTGACCAAAATTCTGAAACATTAACTATTGATATACTTCTCAGATGAAGTCTAAAACTATCGGAAACTCTAAAATTTAAAAATCAAAAATTTTGGTCAATTGCAAAAGTAACCCTTTTTCTACACAGACTTCTTAGAAGAAGTCTCGTATAAAAGTCAAACGTGGTCAATTGCAAAACTAGACCCTACTTTTTAGGTAGACTTCGCCGGAGAAGTATTCGAAGGTAAAAAGACTTCATCGTGGAAGTCTAATTATGTTAATAGACTTCACCAGAGAAGTCTCTTACCAAAGAGACTTTCCAGATGAAGTCTATTGAAAAAGTCAAAATTGTGGTCAATTGCAAAATTAGACCCCACACTTGTATAGACTTCTCAGAGAAAGTCTCCTTGTGTAGGGGATTTCACTTGTGAAGTCTCCTAAAAAAATTCAAACTCTGGTCTATTGCAAAACTAAACCCCTACATCAGACTTCTTGGGTGAAGTATCCTCCAAATAGCGAAGAAGACTTTATCCAAGAAGTCTACTATGAGACTTTGCCTATATATGAAGTCTTTAATAATAATTTTAGTAAAAAATGAAATTTCAGCTTAATTGTAATTAGTTATTTTTATTTTCTTGTCTTAACATATGTGTTACGTGTGGTTTTGATGTTTTAGAAATTTGAACTATTTTTATCGCATAATTATTTTTATATCATTTTTCTTAACTTATTAGGTATTTATCTTATAAATTTTAGACTTCACAGAGGATGTTTGTCCGGAGACTTCGGTTGAGAAGTCTCTTGCACTAACTTTTTAAAAAATGTATTTGTATCATATCTAATTTGTATTTTCGAGATTTGTTTTCATATGTATTAGTTATGTATCACATCTTAATGTGTTATATTCTATCTTAAATCTATTTTATGAATTTCTTATAGTTATTTATCAACAGACTTTACCTTTTAAGTCCACTGACAAACTTCGTGTAAGAAGTCTGCTGGTAGACCTGCTGTTTGCATTTGTTTCTTGCACTAATAGTTTGCATTTATTTCAAATGTTTTTCAGATAATGGTTTAAGTACCTGTTGTTTATGGAGAATGGGTAATGAGAGACTGTAAGTGGCCTTTTGAGGTTGATAATCTCAAAGGAGGGAGAATGTTCTTCTTGAGTGATTCTTGTACACACCGTGAACTTATTATGATAGCACAGGTAGACTATGAGCTGGACAAGAACATCGAGTTCGTCGATTTAACTTACTCGTTGTCGGATTCAATGTTATAACTAATAGACACAGATTCTCCTACACCACATATGCATGTGACAAATGATAGACAAGTGCAGTCTTTGGTTAAGTTATGTAAAACGCATGTTGTACACCTTTGTGTCTCGAGTCGTTTTGGTATGGCTAGTGGCAATGAGGTTGCTGGTGGAAGTTTTGACGAAGACCTTGACGAAGATGTAGAAGAGTTTGAAGACGAAGGTATGGATAAATCTGATGGTGGTGAGGGTAACGTCAACAATGATAATGATGATGTGGAAGAATCTCGTGCTGGTGAGGTTAAAGACGAATACCTTGAGGATTATACTGTGTATGGGAAAGTTAAGGATGAGGATGTTAGTGAAAATAATGATGATGATTACAAGTGTCTTGGTGTGGAAGGTGGCTTTGTTGGTGAAGGCTGAAGTTTTTTTTATGACTGGGAGTTTTTTTTCAAAGGATGCGCTTGTATCCGAGCTGCGATTGACGACAATAATGTCAAAATTCACGTTCACAGTGCATAAGTCTACAAAAAAGGTGTTTGTGGCTATTTACGGTGTGAAAGGATGCAATTTGAGGGTTAGAGCAACTGAAAAAACGAACCATAAAGGATTTGGGTTACCTTGTACAAAAAAGATCATAATTGTAATGTGACGGACCAAATTTCTCTGCGCAAACGTCATGCTCCGAGATATATTGCTACGCTGTTTTATGATGAATGGAGAACAATCGATGGAGTAACGCCGAAGATGATTAAATCTGTAATGAAGAATAAATATGGTATGCAGATGAATTATACCACTTCTTATAGAGCTTTGATATTTGCACAACAATTGGTGAGGGGAACAGCAGAAGATGTATATGAGCAGCTGCCGTCATATCTCTATCGCATCGGGCTAGCGAATCTTGGAGCCGTCACTGATCTTGTGGTTGATGATCAAAACAGATTCAAATATTTGTTTATGATTTTTGGAGCCTCTATTACCGGTTTTCAGTTTCTGCGAAGAGTTATGGTGGTGGATGTGTGTCATCTACAAGAGAAGTATGGCTTGCGGCCAAGACGGGAATTTCCAAATATTCCCGCTAGCTTTTGCTATTGTAGACTCTGAAAATGATGAATCATGGTAATGGTTTTTCACCAAGTTGAGTGGATGTGTCTCCGATCAATTTCTTTTGGTCATAGTGTCTAACAGGAACTCCTCGATTAAGAATGCCATTGAAATTGTTATGCCATGGGCAACAAAAGGGATATGTTATTATCACTTAGAGAATAACATAGTCACGAAGTACAAGAGAAAGCATCTTATGTACTTAATGAGAGGCACTGCGTATGCATATACACATTATGATTTTAACAGATATACGGACGCCTTATGGGAGAGAAAGCCCAAGCGTGCAACTTACTTGGAGAACAAAGATGCACATCTATGGCCTGCATTCACTTTCCAAGAGAACGATACAACATACAAACGAGAAACATCGCTGAATCTATAAACTCCGCTTAAGCTACCTCCAGGATTTTCCATACCATTTCTTTTGGAATTCATACGAGAAAAGCTAGGAAGATGGTATTTTTGAAAGACGAGAAGACGCTACGAGTCTCACAACAAAACATAGCAAGGGAGTTGAATATTTGCTAACAATTTGTCAGCATTATGCTGACCAGATAGCGGTCGAACGCATACATTATTGGCGATTCCACCTAATGGGAGGACATACAGATTTTATCGTTAATTTCCAACATCAAACATGTGGATGTTGTGTGTATGGTGTTGAGAAAATACCTTGCTCGCATGCTATTGGTGCTGCTCTGAGCTTAAAATGGATGTGGCCACCATTTTATGCCCGTTATACATAAAAGAATATTTGTATGCGACATACAGATGCACCATTTTCCCCAAAACTGTCGTTATCAAACAACCAGAGTTTGTCAAAGTTTTTCCTCCACTAGTCCGACATCCTCCTAGAAGACAGGATAAGTCAAGGTGGCAAACGTGCTTTGAAACTACAAGAAAGAATATGCCAAAACCGCGTAAGGCTCACAAGCAATATTGTTGTTCAAAATGTTGGTAGACTGAGCATACTCACAATAACTATGTAAATTCAAATCTTTGGTTGTGATTATTGATCTATATATATATTGCTTGGGGCATTTTTGAAGGGACTGTGTTTTTTTATGTTAAGAGTTTGAAGGTTTAGGGAAAGTAAAAGTCTGCTTTTGAAGTCTTTCAGAAAAGTCTTTAACTAGGTGTTCAGTACGCAGATGAAGTATCCAGTTGAAGTGTGCACTTGAAGTCTCCCGGAGAAGTCTCTAATAGAGTGTTCAATACGTAGATGAAGTCTCCAGGTGAAGTCTACTCTTGAAGTCTCTTGGAGAAGTCTCTAACTAGTTGTTTGGGTCCCTGTAACGACCCTGAACCATAACTACGCCTCCTATGGTTAGGACCGTCACAAGTTGACATATACTTCGAATGATCCGGCCGAGGTTCTAACACCAATTCAGCGTCCCTAGCCAAACCATCCTCCGCATAGTCCCTTCCAGACTAGATATTAGGCTTGCCAACCCTTTACCTAGAACAGAAGTTGTGTCGACCCGGACTAGGTCTTATCATTACAAACACACCATATATTCTCAAAATACGCTTTTATTACATATACAAAAATCAGAGTTTTTACAAAACAGTTTTATCGAACGATCTATGGCCTAATGACAAATCTACTACACAACCAAAATACACCTCCATCACTACACTACTAATTATAAGGAGGTCTTACTTACAATATGCAACTTCAAATCTACACCAGCCTTCCTACGTCCAAACGTCCTCTAATAGTCACCAATAGACAAAAGTAGAATCATGAATACCCTATTGGTACTCAATGAGCCCGGCCTACTCTACTACTAAACACGATCAAACTACCCAAAATCCTCAAAAACCCCAAACAAACAACAAGCAATCAACAAGCAATCAACACACAATGCAAGCAATACAAACTACAACTAAATAACTACAGCGGTGCGATAAAACGCTACCACGATGCACTAAAATGCATCCTACTACTCTAATAGAAGAATGTCTTCGCATCTCTTCCCCACTCTACACATGTCATCACATCCGTCCACACACTACTCTACACACACACACAATAGGGGCGCGACCCGCTACTGTCTCTCGATGCCAAGCACATTGGAAGACCGTATCCTCCCTATGTCACCATTGGATCCATGGCCGCGCTCATCATCGCTCCCCTGCCCTAAATGAACCCTACCACATCACATTTAAATCCATCCCTAGACACACAGTCTACAGGGATGGGATCCATCTTTTGAGCCATCGGGCGCTACCTGATCTTTAGCTACGCGGGCATTACAAGGAAGACATGCATGATTGCCTCACAGAGCAGTATATTAGCCGTAACTACAAATACGCCTTTAGGTACGCTCCAATGTACCCTCCCTACGGCGTCCATCATGACCCGTCCTACGGCATCCATCATGACCCGTAGAGGACGCAGAGCCTCAACGCTCTCTCTCTCTCACACTAATGCGCTCCAACGCATCCACACTGCTACGGTTCTCACTAACCGTAGCCACTGTAGATCTCTAATCTAGGTCATTGGTCCTATAGACCCAAGCGCTCCAACGCTTCCATATTACTACGGTTCTCACTAACCATAGCCACTCAAGATTTCTAATCTAGGTCATTGGTCCTATAGACCCAAGCGCTTCAACGCTCACACACTATGGTTCTCCTTAACCGTAGCCACTCTCTCTACACGTTGTTAAGCCCTTCAAGCGTACCATTGCTTGGAACCCGACTCACACTAGTCGTAACTACTCTACCCTATGGCTTAACAAGTCCTAAGCACTAATCGCTAACCTAATACGGCTTTTCTTAACCGTAACTATCCTAACGATGCATATTTATATGCATCTACTATTCACTACTCAAATCTAAATCTAATCTACTCTACCAATCAAACAATCACTAAAGAAAGCAAGCAATCTAATATACTCTACTAATCAAGCAATCACTAAAGAAAGCAAGCAATCAATCAAATTAAACTAAATCTAGCTACCCCATGTGCTACTACACATGCTACGGTCACTCACAGTACTAGGCGTGCTATCCCGACAAACTCCTCTTTTTCTTCTCGGCAATCTCCCTCCTCTCCTCGGCAGTCTCCCTCTCTTCCTCAGCAACGGCTTCCCTCAGCGATGGCTCTTTTCCTTCTGCGGACGTTCGGCTACGTTCGCACAGTAAGGTGCAAAGGTACTTCTCTCATTAGAACTCTTTCTCTCTCTAGTTAGAAGTCCTCTCCTTTGCAAAATGAGCTCAGCCCTTGGTCCTATTTATAGGCAAAATGGGAAGCATGGGAATCGACATGTGTATGCCACATGTCGACCCGCGGCCGCGATGTGCCCTTCCTGCCAACACTTGTCACAAACCTTGGGCACCAAGTTTCTTAGTTTCATCACATGTCAAATTACATTCCTTGGGCTCCAAGTCGACCAATCCCCCACTCGCCACCATGCCTTGTCCACCACGGCCACCAATTTAGATACACCTTATCACCAACATAGAAGACTACTTCTCTTCTCATCTGATCGGCATAGTTCTTCTAGCAGTCTTGCGCTTTCTTCATACACTCTCTGATGAACTTGTTCTTCTCTATCGTTTCTTCAACTTCTCGTGGTCCTATATCTCCTCTTTCTCCATTTGTCCAGCACAACGGTGTGCGACACGGTCTTCCATATAATGCTTCATACGGAGACATTCCTATACTTGCGTGATAGCTATTGTTGTATACAAACTCCACGTACGGTGGATGATCTTCCCATGATGCAGACTATTCTAGTACGCACATCCTTAGCATGTCTTCTATTGTCCAGATTGTTCTTTCCGTTTGACCGTCTGTTTCTAGATGAAACGCGGTACTCATATGCAGCTCTGTTCCCAACGCTCTCTGAAGATCTCTCCAAAACTTTTCTCTGAACTTTGGATCTCTATCCGATACGATATTCGCTGGGACTCCGCGCAACTTGACTATCTCCTTCACATACTTGTTCGCCAAATACATCGAGTTATCCGTCCTTCTAACAGGTAGTAGATGGGCTACCTTGGTTACTCGATCCATTATCACCCATATCGAATCGTTCATCCTCCCTGATGACGTTGGTAAGCTAGTTATGAAGTCCATAGATATAGACTCCCACTTCCACTCCGGTATAGGCAAACTCCATAGTAAGCCTGCTGGATGCCGATTGGCCCGATTATCCACCTTAATAAGCTGGCATGTCTGACATTGAGACACCCACTTTGCTATTGCTCTCTTCATCCCAGGCCAATGATAATATTGCCTGATGTCTCGATACATCTTGTTACTCCCCGGATGGATACTCAGTATCGACTTGTGCGTCGTCTTCAAAATTTCTTCGCTGACCTCCTTCTTTTGGTACAGTGATCCTTCTATTAAGTAATAGGGTTCCATCATTCGCCATATGGTAACCGCTCACATTACTTCCCTCCAGACTCCTTAGTTATTCCACGATCTTCTTTAAGTTCTCGTCTTTGACGTGTTTTTCCATGATTCTCTGAAGTAGACTCGCTTGATTTACTGCTTGAATTCCCAATGGTTCACTTGGTTCTCCCTCCAATGCTGCTAAGCTTACGGGCCCATAGATTCATATCTGTGTTCTACAAGTAAGCTGCAAGCTCAGGGTTTTTCTCCTGTAAGGCGTCCATGTATCTGTTAAAATCATAATGTTTATATGCATACGCAGCGCTTATCACAATGTACATAAGATGCTTTCCCTTGTACTTCGTGACTATGTTATTTTGTAGGTGATAATAGCATAACCCTCTTGTTCCCCACGACATAGTTTCAATTCTTAAACGAGTAAGTTAACTCGATGTTCTTGTCCAGCTCATAGTCTGTTTGTGCCATCTCAATGGGTTCACGGTGTGTACAAGAATCACTCAAGAAGAACATTCTCCCTCCTTTGAGATTATCCACCTCAAAATGCCACTTACAGTCTCTCATCACCCATTCTCCATAGAGAGCAGGTAGTTGAACCATTATCTGAAAAAAAATTGAAACAACTGCAAACTATTAGTTAAGATAAAAAAGTTAGTGCAAAAAAACTTTACAAGCGAAGTCTCTTGGCAGACTTCACCTGAGAAGTCTCAACAATATAAGCTAAAGAACTACTAAGTTAAGAAAAATGAATTAAAAATAATCAGCACTCAAAATTATTCAATCTTATACAACATTAAAAGCCATACGTACCACACATTTAAAGAAAAAATTTTAACCAATAACAAATAAGCTAAAAAATTTATTTTTACTAAGAATCATCGTAAGAGACTTTTCGGAAGGAGTCTACCAGCAGACTTCTTACACAAAGTCTGTCATTAGACTTCAAAGGTGAAGTCTCTTGATAAATAATTACCAGAAATTCATAAAATTGATTTAAGATATAATATAACACACACTTTGAGACACTTGAGTTTAATGGTGTTTTTGGACAACACAAAATTTGAAATGATTTTGTTTAAAGAAAATTAAAGAAAATGAAAATGAATGGAGTATATCTAAATTTTGACTTTGAATTATCAAATTTTATTTGCTGTAACGAACAAAGATTATTTGATTTTTATTTTTAGTTAGTTTTAAATTATATGTATTAAATTTGTGTGGTTAAGTATAATTTTTAATATGATATATCTTTAACATTTCATTATAAATGTATATATATATATATATATACACGCTTTCGACGCGTACCCGCTTCTAATTGTTTTGCAAAATATTTGTTTCTCCGCTTCCAAACGCTTCCGCGTACTCGCTTCCAATTCCATGCAGCTTTGCTCATTCGTAAACTCCAAAGGGTATTAATGGAAGTTGGTGTCGAAAATATCTGATCCGTTACCACCGAAGATGACCTCGCCTTACCTTACCTTACGGTAACATGCTTACAAACAAAACAAAAGAAAAAAGGCAGGCTGGTAACCTAACATCTCAGGAAAATATTGACATGTTACTACTGGGCTTTCATTGGGCTTACAATTCCATGTAACATTGATTTAGTTTAGAAACCCACAAGTTTCTTAACTATATAAAATTAATATTTGTGATATAATTTACTTATGTAATTTAATTTTAAGTTTTACAATAAATTGGACCACTCATAGAATGATAAGTGTCTCAAGAGATTCTTAGTAAGAAACTTGAGTTTCTTAAATAAGAAATTCATCTCAATCTCTCTCCACTTTTCTCAATCTCTCTTCACCTTTTTCTATTTCTTTGTTAGTGCTCTGAGTTAACTTTCAAAAATGTCAAATATATTTAGTTTTTTTTTTCTCGTCTCGGTCAAATATATTTAGTTATATTAGTTTATAATGGGTGAATTAGGTAGATAACCTAATTCTCTGTGAAAATTTGTTAACTATCATTGTGTCAGTTTTCTTTGCAAAATGATCTTTTTAGTGAGGTAAACACCAAAAAACACTTCAAATTAGAGTAGTTAGGATGATAATTTTATTGGAAAGGTGAAACTTATGACGATTATTATTACTACATTTACGACTCGAGGTCCATCACGCCTGATAAAAGGATAATCAAAAAAAGAATGAAAGAAAATGTCTATGTAACATTTAAAAAGAACATGATTTATAGAAAAAAAAACATCTCATCTAGTAGAAATATGTGTCATTTAAAAAATACAATGTTTAAAAAAATTTACATGTTAACCATAACAATAATGTACTCATTGGTTTTAATCGTGAGTTTCGGTGACATAAAATGAGTCAGAGTTGCTGAAGTAGCATGGAAAATGTAAAATGATATGATATCTAATAGAACTACATGTTATATGGCAATATTATGGTTAAGAAAATAGTGTGATATATTGAAATAGCATGTTAATTGGAAAAATATAATATTAAAAATAAATACACTATGGAGGAGGTCGTTGTAGTGGCGAAGGGAAAAGATAAATTTGTTTTTTTAGATTGGCTCTGATTCCAATACAAAATTAAAGAGATGAACTAAAAAGAGCTAGATGGCCAAACCATCACTGTTAGGCATGGGCAAAAAATCCAAATTCGAAGATCCAAACCGAATAGACTTCGAATCCGTACTAACACTCGAACAAATCTTTACCTTTAGTAAATTCGGATTTCAGGTTTGGATCTGCTTATCGCACTCGTTCCAGCTCCGAAAGTCAGCATCATGACGACTCTAGATTGGAACGCACTAGGCACGAGCCAAAACATCGTTTCAGCCTAGAAGAGTGAGCTAGTTGGGCGGCAACCGATCGCTTCTGTGTTTCATTGTTCAGTTGGGAGTAGGTTAGAAAATCGATCGTTTGCACTTGTGTACCGATCGGTTGAGACATCATTCGAAATCTTTTATCCTTTGTATTTTATTTCACTCTTATTTTTCTTATTTTTGTTTTGTTGTTTTTGTGTCTTTTGAAATTTTTACCTACCCTTCTTCTTTATTTATACACCGGGACGATGTAGTTCAAGTCTGGGAGAGGGTACGTTATTTTGTGAAAATCTTCAAAATTTTAATCGAGTCATTTTAGTAAATTCATAGAATTATGATTTTTTCAAGGAACTTTTTGGGACAACCTTCCAACAACTTATTCAAGACCACGTCAGAAATAAAGCTGAAGTTTGGATCGACCATACGCATAATCAGGATAGTCTCTATCACTCTGAAACTTGAACGATTTGAACTTAGTATTATCTAGTGGAACATCGAATTTGGACTTAATTTATCTCACTAAGGGACTTGGTAGTCATGCTATGGATTAGATATTCGGAGTTATGCCTTATTTTTCCATTCTCATTTGACCTTCAAATAGCTAGGCTCATTTGTAGTCAAGTACAATCCTTACACCCTAACCCTCATTTCAAACCTCATGCATCCTTTTTAATCATCACCATTATCTGCATTCATGTGCATAAACTACGGAGTATACATACAAACATATCTAACCTTTCATTAGGATTAGGGATGTTAGACGTACGATTTTGGGATGATTAGTAAGCTTATGCACGATTAACTCTTGTTGACAGACTTTTGAGCTTGCTTAGGAAATGCTTAAAGATATCATGAACCTTGTTTTGATGCTTGACTTATGTAAAGACAGAACCGGTTCCACCTCTCTTCATCCTAAAGAAAAAAAAACGAAAAATTGTGAGGAACGAAAAATTCTAAGTTTTATTGAAAAATGCATCAAGAGAATTTTTAGGATATTTTTGGGGTTTATATCGGGTTTTGGGATGAATTAGGTGGTCTTAGTGAAAGGAAGTTTATGTATGCATCAATTAATCCGTGTCTCACTATGATTATGCATAATGATTTGCATCATAGATTTTTAGGATAACCCTAATGATACACGCCTCAGGGGTAAGTGTGTATGTGGGATAAGAGGATGGCTTCACAAGAGGATGTTCACAGACTCCTAGAGAAGAAGAGATGGCCGATGGTGGGGATCTAACACGATGGCGGTCGCTTCTCTAGTGTGGGATCGATGTGAGGGATGTGTTGGCGGGTCGAAGTGCACCACATAGTTGGGTTTAATCTCTGATACAGTACGAGGTCTTAGCCTTGGTGAATCTCACACACAAGACGAAGAACAAAGCTTATTCTCTCAAGAACACTCGAAGAGAAGAGGTAGGAAAAAGTGTGGTTCTTTATTGATAATCAAGGGTAAAAAGTTTACAACTGCTGCAGGGGGACTTTATAAGAGTCCTTCAGCTAGCCCTACTACCGAAAAAAGAAGCAAAAAGCAACAACAAAGCGAGCAAAACGCAAAAAACCAAAAGAAACACAAAACTCATCATTTTCTTAAAGTAAATAAACCAAATATGGAAACTAAAGATTGTAGACTCAAACTCGAAGCCTCTGGTTCTTTTGGGTAAAGGACTAGCTGTTGGGGAGGCTCTTTGAACCTGCAAGGATCGAATAAATTGAATAGGACTTACCCGGATAGGGTATAAGACGGATGGACGTTCCCTGATGCACTTCTTGATACACTCCTTGAGCTATCTTTTAACTTGCGAGTTTGGTGATGTAGAAGTCATCTAGGAGTTAATCTTGAGTGCCTTGGACAGTTTCTTGAAGCTCTTCTTAGTCCTTGATGTCCTGGTCTTGACTTTCTTAATCATTCTCGGAGATGAAGCTTGACTTGCACGAATCTTGTAGCGCAAATGTCTTCTCTTGAATCCTCAGGCTTTTTGAGTGATCTCTGGTTCTAGGGACTTCACAAGGTCTTGTATAGCTAGGTTGAACCTCATCTTGAGTTGTTTAGACTTTGAACGCGTCATAGGGCCTTCTTGAACTTCTGGTACAAGATGTGCGACAGGATGTGTGTCAGGCTGGTGAGTGAGGTCGATGTCCGCATCATTCCCTCCCTTTTGAGAAGGATTTGTACTCAAAACTGAATCTCTTAGATCATAAGCAGACAAGTCAGCCACATTAAATGTATGGGAGGTCCTTACCTCGCTTAGTAGCTCAAGTTGATAGGCATTATCATTAATCTTTTCAAGAATCTTGAATGGGCCGTCGCCTCTTGGTGATAACTTGGAATCTCTCTGCTTTGGAAACCTTTCTGACCTCATGTGCAACCAGACCCAATCCCCTGTTTCAAATAACATCTCCTTCCTTCCTCGGTCAACTTTGCGTTTGTTCTCCTCGGCCTTCTTCTCAAGGTTTGCCTTAACTTCAAGGTGCAGCTTCTTGATGGCTTCTCCACGGCTTAAACCATCTTGGTTAACCTATTCAATCTGAGGCAAAGGAACAAGATCTAACAGAGAAAAGGGGTTAATTCCATAAACTACCTCGAAGGGAGATAGCTTGGTCGACGAGTGAACAACTCGATTATATGCAAATTCAATGAAAGGGATGCAATCAAGCCAAGTTTTCATGTTATTTCCGAGGGTGACTCTAAGTAAAGTAGAGAGAGTACGGTTTACCATTTTGGTTTGACCATCTGTTTGAGGATGACAAGTTGTAGAAAACAAAAGTTGGGTACCTAACTTTCTCTAAATGGTCCTCCAAAAGTGACTCAAGAACTTGGTGTCACGGGCAGAGATTATGTCCTGGGGATTCCATGGAGACACACCACTTCCTTGAAGAAAAATTGAGCAATTTGAGTTGCATAGTTGGTCTTGTCATACGGGATGAAGTGTGGCATCTTAGAAAACCGGTCCATAACCACAAAGATTGAATCCTTGTGTCGTATCCATGGAAAACCTAAGATAAAGTCCATAGAAATATCTACCCAAGGGGCGTTAGGTATGGGCAAAGGTAAGTAGAGACTATGAGGATGTAACATGGATTTGGCTTTATGGCACACAATGCAACGACTACAAAACCTCTCAACATCTTTCTTTAGGAGAAGCCAAAATAAATGCTCCTTTATCATAGGTAAAGTCTTGTCCATGCCGAAGTATCCCATCAAACCCCCACCATGTGCTTCACTAACTATCAACTCTCTCATGGAGCCTTGCGGAATACACAACTGCTTGTCTTTAAACAGAAATCCATCTTGCAAGTAGAATGCTTTGTAAGCTCCTTGACCACAGCCTTGGTAACATTCAACTATCTCTAGATCATCCTTATACAGCTCCTTAATGTGTTCAAAACCCATCACCTTAGCTTCCATCATGGTAATGAGTGCATACATTCTTGACAAGGCATCAGCTACCACATTCTCCTTTCTTTTCTTGTACTTAATCACGTCGGGGAATGTCTCGATGAACTCCAACCATTTAGCATGTCTTCTTTTAAGTGAAGTCTGGCCCTTAAGATGCTTAAGTGTTTCATGGTCGGTGTGAATGATGAATTCCTTGGACAACAAGTAATGTTGCCATGCCTATAAAGCTCGAACCAAAGCATAAAATTCATTATCATTATTTGGATAATTCAATGCATCTCCACTCAACTTCTCACTAAAGAATGCCACAGGTCTCTTCCTTTGATGTAGAACGACTCCAATCTCCAATCCAGAAGTATCACACTCTACCTCGAACATTTCAAAATCGGGTAAAGTCAAGATTGGTGCTTGCGTGAGTCGCTCCTTTAGGTGTTGAAAGAATGATCTTGAGCTTCTCCCCATGAGAATGACACATTATTATTGATTACGTCAATCATTGGTTCAGCCACCGTGGTAAAGTCTTTGACAAACCTTCGGTAGAAGCTTGCTAATCTATGAAAACTTCGGACATGTCCTATGGTTGTGGGAGTTGGCCATTCACGGATTCCCTTGATCTTCTTTTCATCTACCTGTAGTCTATTTCCATTCACTACAAATGCATAAATGCATAAAGGTGCTTGGTGCATTGGTTAGTCCAAAGGGCATGACAAGCCACTCGTAGAGACCTTGCTTGGTCTTGAAGGCTATCTTCTACTCGTCTCCTTCTCTCATTCTGACTTGGTGATAGCCACTCCGTAAAAATCTTACTTTGAGAAGATTGTTGCACCACTTAGCTCATCCAACATGTCATCTAGCCTTGGAATGGGATGATGGTAATTGATTATGATGTTGTTGATTGCACGGCAGTCAACACATATTCTCCACAAGCCATCTTTCTTTGGGACCAACAGAACTGGCACGGAACACGGGCTGTGGCTCTCTCTGATGTACCTTATGTCCATCAAGTCACAAACTTGTTTCTCTAGCTCTTTAGATTCCTCGGGATTTATCTGGTAGGCTGGTTTGCTAGGCAGAGGTGAACCTGGTACTAGATCGATCTGATGTTATATTCCACGGATATGAGGGAGTCCTGGTGGTATCTCCTCCGAAAACACTTTCTTGTATTGGCTTAGAACATATTGGATCTCTGCGTGAAGCTCCACTTCACCTAAACCTAAACTTAGACACTCTTTGAAAATCATTAGACAGCACGGTTCCCTTAGCACTCATGGTTTTACAAATGTCACTAGATCGTAAGTATAGGCTGGAGTTCCTTACATCTTCTTCCTTACTCATTAGAGGGGCAAGGGTAAACTTACGGTCCTTGTGGGTGAAAGAGTAGTGGTTTGTGCGCCCATTGTGATTGGTAGACTTATCAAACTCATGGTCTTCCAAGTAGAAGATGTTCGGCTTTCATAGGAACTACGTAACATATTACTTCATCTTGATATCTTCCCACGCTAAAGGGAATGGTTACTTGCTCAGCAATTCTCAACTCGAAGTCATCATTGAACCATCTTAACTTGTATGGCTTTGGGTGTTTGGTCTTTTAAAAACCTAACATGTCTATCATAAACTTGCTAGCAACATTAATGCAAAAACCTCCATCTATAATCAGATTACATACTTTATTTTTGATTGTACACCGGGAGTGGAAAATGTTTTCCCGTTGAGCCTTCTCTTCGGGATTGACAGAGACACTAAGCATAAGCCAGATCACAAGTAGTTCTCCCGTGTCTAGATACTCTACATATTCATTAAGCCAATCAGGTTCATCCTCTTGTTCATCTTGGGACTCATATTCTCCATTAGAAGTGAGAATCATCAGTCTTTGATTCAAATATTTTCGTGCATAATGGCCCCTGCCTTGACACTTAAAACACGTAATGTCACAGAAACGAGATTGATTAATGTTAGGGAACTTACCTGGTTTGGTCTTAGAAACCTTAGGTGCTTCAATGGGTTTGTTCTTGATCCAGGAATCATATTCCACGACTTTTTCCCTTGTTTATACCTTGGTTGTTGCTTGTACCCTAAGATGTGTTGTTTCTGGTCCGATTGTTCATTGCATTCTTGCGCTTGATTTGTTGCTCTACTTGCACCGCCGTGTGAAGTAGTTCTTGGAGTCCACTGTAGTTAGTCCTCTGCACTTTCCTTTGTATCTGCTCTTGCAACCCATCTATGAACTTAGCCATGAGTGCTTCCTCTGATTCTTCTAACTCCAGCAAGTTCATAAGCTTTTCAAATTCTTCAAAGTACTCGTCCACGGTCCTTGTTCCCTGAGAAAACTTTCTAAAACATTTTTGTAAGTCGCGGTGATAATGATCAGGGACGTACCTCAACCTTAGAAGGTATTTCATGTCTCTCCAATTGGTGATTAGACCAAAGAGTTGTCTCCTCCGTTCAGCCATGGTTCTGTCCCACCTCTGCGGCACGAGAGTTGGTAGAAGCCTTGTGAACATATCGATCCTTTACTTAATGCTTGCTAAATATCTTAATAATAAACGAAAGTTTTTGTTAGAGTTATTTAGTTTAGTACGTTATCACTAATAGATTAGGATAACCGATATTTAGGATTGAGTTCGAGACGAGATTTAGTGCTTTCTACAATTATTGCATTTTTACTTATGTACAAATATTAAGAGATTTCTTGTAACCCAATATTCTATCCTTGCTTTTATTTATTTATTTTATTAAAAAAAAAATAAGAGTTAGATTTTAATTATAATAATTTATAGTGTATTTGTATTGGTCCTTGTACATTCAATACTTAAGTACTACATCGATGTTATCGTGCACTTGCAGTATTTATTTGGAGTAAAACTTCCTCACAACACGGAACTAATGACTCGGTTGAGGAAGATGATTGAAGACGAGAAGACTCTCTCGTCCCTACAAGTCCTTCCAAGAACTGGATGTAATGGTTGCATCAAGGCTCCATAACTACAGAATACATAAATGTATATTAAATTCCTTTTCTAAAACAAATCTAAATTATATTCCTACATCTAACAGAAATTTACAATCATATATATCTTATTCAACATTCAAATTCTAGTATTTATTACTAACTAAATAACATGGAAGGATTGTAACTTGTAATCCGTTTGGGGCGAGGGAGACATTTTGACTTTGATTGAGAGAGACTGAAATGAAAAATGAGAAAGATGTGCAAATATATATATATATATATATATATATATATATATATATATATATATATATATATTAAATCGTCGTTTATTAGAGACGAATTTACTACGAATCGTCGTAGTTTCCTTGCAACCAAAATATTTTGGAATTTGCTTTTTCGCAATCTCAAAATATTTTGGAATTTGCTTTTTCGCAATCTAAATTGAAAAACTTAGACTCTAATGAATTTATGACGACATCGTCGTAAACTTTTGGGAAAAAAATTTAATTTTTAAAATGAGAATTTCAAAGTTTAGAAAATTAACGACGATTTTACTAGTTGTTGTTAAGTTTTGATGTGTTGTTTCCGCCTTTGTTCATTGCTCAGAAGCAGCAGGAGGAGGAGGAGGAGAAGAGTCAGTAGCAAAAGAAACTTGTAAGAGGAAAGTCAAATCTTCAAAGTACATCGAGACTCCGTACACAAGGCAAAAAAGATGTAGAAAATAGGTGTTGTTGCTCATATTTTTTTGAATGTTTGGTTTTGTTCAGACATGAACCTGTTTGTTTTGATTGGATGTTTGGTTTTATCGAGGCATGAACATATATGTGTTTTGTGTTTGATGGACATAGGAACATTTAGGACTCTATGGTACAATTGTGTGTCTATTTAAAATGAATATTAAAATGAATTATAAGAATAAAATTTTGGATCCGTACAAAATTAATAAATACACTTAGCGCCGCCAAACCATCCCTCATTTGACACATGACGCTGCAAAAAAAACATGTTTCCCTGCCAAATCGTCTCACTTTTGACACATGACGTCTCAATTTTAGAAATACTTCAAGTTGTTGTACTTAAGTTAGTAATTGTACTCGCATGTACAAAATTGTACTTTTATAATTTAAACTTATAATCAATAGTATTGTATCATAAATTCATTTTTCATAGTTGTAATTTTGATATTTTGTAATTAAAGTTTATTTACTACAATCATACGTAATCATATTTGTAAAACAAGTTGTTTGTATGTTTGACATATTTTACTTGGTTAACATTTACAAAGTTACCATTAGGGGTGTCTAAATGGATCAAAATTTGTGGATCAATTCAATCCAAACCAACCCATAAACTTATTGAGTTTGAAATTTGAGTCTTAATGAGTTAATGGTTCAAAATGGTTTATGGGTTTAATGGATTGGTTTGAAATGAGTTTGGTTGAAATGGGTTGTTGAGTTAATCAAAACCAACCCAATAGAAGATAATTGACCAAACTATAACCAAAACGAATTCGATTCTCTCTATCTCGACGAACCCTACTGCAAACTCTATTTTCTCCGATCTCTGGCGAGAAGAAAAATCTTTATTTATGAGCTTGGTCACCATCTCTAAGCATCTCCTCGTTGGGTTACGGTACTCTCCTTTTTCGATCCCTTCGATTCAGTATGCGTGAAACACATTTGCTTTCTTTGAATTTCATTTGTCTCTGTCTTCCTTTTTCGATCTATGATGTAGTTTCTCAGTTTTGCTGGATTATGTTCTGATTTGTGTTGAATTGGGAGCCATTAGATGGCTTGTTTGGTCATCAATTGTTTTCTTGCCTGAAATTTGGAGTTTTCTCAGTATCGATGTGGTCGTGCTCCACTACGGCTTTTCACAATCATTAGGCTTTTAATTCTTTCAAAGTGATTTTGTAAAGTTCATACTTAGAAAGTGATTTTGTAAAGTGATTTTGTTTGGTCGTGCACCAATTGTTAGAGAATTTAGCTCTTTGGGATTTGATTTGGGATCTCATACCTAAGTTTGCTGTAAGATCTGATTTTTTTGTGGTGATTTGGGGATTAACCTGATCTTGATTTTTCAGAAGGTCGAGCTATTGGTGCTGCAACTGCGGTTTCTGCATCAAGAAAGATTCCTCTGTATGCATCTAACTTTGTAAGATCATCAGGTTCTGGTGTTGCCTCAAAGAGTTGGATCACTGGACTCTTAGCACTTCCTGCTGCAGGTTCAGATACACCAAAATATTTGTTTTAGTCATATATTAATTTTAGACTCCATTAGGCTTTTAATTCTTTCAAAGTGATGCTCATATTATCTTGGGGGGGGGGGGGTAGCTCTTTTATATTGTTTTTGAAAGAACAATCTGAATTTGGGATAAGTCTGCTTCCTTTGGTGTCTAGTCTGGATACTGTTGCAAGAGTATAAACTGCGCAGAGTAAGCCCTTGTCAAACTGCGCAGAGTCTGGATACATACATATCTTATTAGTAGTTTCTTAATAAAGAATCAATAAGCTTTGGTTTAGAATTCAATTGATGGTTTCTCAGATAACTTTAATTTATTTTCTGATGGATATTTTTTTGCAGATTGTAAATGGAAAGGAGCTTCTAAATCCATGAACTGACATTGAGAAGGAGAAACTCAAAAGGGTATATTCTTATCTTATACTGGTATTTAATAATCTTGAATCATTTGGTTATAGACTTATAGTATTAAAACTAGTAATGTTTTCACAGAAACCAAAAAAATTGGTAGGTTCTTGTGTTCATGAAAGAGGGCGAGGGAACTTAGACGTGCAAGATGTAAGTTTAAATACTTGCTAGTTTAAGTACTTTGACTTAATGTGTCTTTTGGAGAGTGTAACATGTTTAAATTCTAATGATACAGGATTTGTTTGACTTAGATGATAGTCCAGACTATATAGAAGAAGGGAAGTCAACATTGGATATGTATTTGGAGGATCCAAAGCTAGAGATGAAAAGCCATCCTACTCTGAATATTTTGCAGTATTGGAAAGAAAATAGACACCGTTTCGGCGCGTTGACATACATGGCAATGGACATTCTTAGCATACCCATCACCACTGTAGCTTCTGAATCTTCTTTTAGTATTGGATCTCATGTGATCAACAAAGTTCTACTATGTACTCGTTCAAGCTCTACTATGTACTCGTAGCTTCCCAGTAACGTCCAAGCTCTACTATGTACTCGTTCTTGGATACATGGGTACAAGGTTGATGATGAAGGTAAAAATTACTATTGTTTATCAATCAATTTACATTACTTGGATTAGTTAATATCATTATTTACTAATATCTTCTCCTGTGAAATGTAGATAACAATGGTGAGATAATTATTATTCGGCCAGCTCCTAGTTCTTTGGAAGAACAATCAGTAGAAACAGAACTTCAGGTTCTATGAGGTTTGTTTCTCTTATCTTAATGTTGACTCGGTTCACAGCCTTAGATTGAGTTTAAACATGTTTGATTCAAGTTAGTAGTTGGTTAGGTTAAAATGGTTGATTTCTGGTCAGGTCAGGTCAACCAAACCAAGCTTATAAATTCCCAATTTGGTGTACTGACTTGTGAGGACATGGATCAGGTTAAGTTTTGTTATCCAAGAGTTGATGATATATAGTTTATTAATCATATGGATAAACACTGAACTTGTTGCTATTGTGGTCATACTGAAACTCTAGGCTTTGAATCGATCTGGTGGCAAAGCCGACAATAAGGGAGCTGAAACTGCTTTGACGGCTGTAAGTATCATAATGATTCAATTCTTTATTCTTAGAACAAGATATAGAAGTTCCTAATCATTCCATTATGCAAGTGGTCATGTTATCATCATTCAAGTTCTTGTCACTTCGGTAAAGTCCTGAAATTTTCTCTCTCTGTTCTTTTTGCAGCTTGAGATGGCATCGTTGTTTGAGCACCACCTGAAATAGCTCTGCTGGTTACATGGATGAACAATGATCATGTATGAGAGAACTTCATGCTGTTGTCGCATTTGGCTACAATCCAATCTACCTTGGTGAACGCTTTTGTAAGCTTTTGGTCTTTTTATGAATAGTGTGATTAAATTTGAACGCTTTTGTAAGCTTTTGGTCTTTTTATGAATCGTGTGATAAAATTTGATCTTCTTTGTCATAATATCTGGAAGTTGAGGTCGAAATGGGGAGTTCTACTTTAAAGGCCAATAAGGACCATTAAATAGGTTCTTGGTTTTGGAACTTTAATAGCTAACTGGTTCAATTCGGTATGCGTTAAAATGTAAGAAAATGGGCTTTAGGCCATAGAATGTCTTGACTTGAAACAGAACACGAGAAGCTTTAGAAACAGGTCATACATTCATTTAATTCTATGGGTAACTTATTTAACCCATAAATCCATTAATTTAAATGAGTTATGGTTTGATCCAAACCATTTATTAATTGAGTTGGATCAACTCATAAACCATTTAGGCTTCAACTCATTGGGTTATGGGTTGGTTTGAGTTGGTTTACCCATTTTGACACCCCTAATTACTATCAAAGTATAAATGTAACCATCAAACATTTACAATGTTCTGCCACCTAAAACCATATGTGTGTGTTAATGAGTGTATTGAATAGAGCATTTAGTGATTTGAGTTTTAATAAGAGTATAAAAGATTTTGATGATTTTGGGTAATTTTTAAAAAGTTGTTAAGATTTGATATTAAAAACCTCTGCAATTTCACCTAAAACCATGAGATTTTAATCTTTGTATCTTTAAGAGAAATTTATACTCATCTAAAATCTTCTAAAATCCACTAAAATAATTAATCATAATACTTAAAAAATTTCCAATAACAATAGATTTGTAAGGATTTTTTAAAATTAATTCAATAATACTAAATTTAAGAGACATTTAGGAATCATATATTTAATAACACCGCATTTTATAAGATTTTTTGAAATTTATCATTGAATAACAGACGATTTTTCATTTTAATCCAAATCACACCAAATACATAGTTCAATACACTCCTTTTAAATTTTACAAAGTAATATGTCTTATGTTTTGTAATGTTTGTGTTCACTAACATATGTTTTGTTTACTTTTTCAAGTTTTCTAATATATTTACTTTCAAGTTCAAGATAAGATTTGTTTTACCATTCACCTATTTGTACCACGGCTGATAAAAAAATTGCAAAGTTCAAAAAATTCATAGTTGTACCAATTCAACCTATTTGTAACACGATTGATAAAAAAAACTTCCAAAGTTCAAAATATGAGTTTTACAAAGAAAAAAAAATAATTACACTGATGCTCTCCACTTAATGAAATCCTTGTTATTTTTTTTCTTCGTCTTCTCTTGAAATCCATCGTATATCTTCTCCTTCTTTTGAATTATATCCTTCTTAATCAAAGTGTATGACTGCTAAACTATTCTTTTTGGACTCTTTTTCATTATGTCTAAAATGTACTAGTAGCCCACAAACATAGTTGTCCGTACCATATCGATTTTTTTTTTTTTTTTTGAGATTTTCATTTGTGGTAGTTGCCTAGAAACATAGTTGTACTGGTTTATACTAGTTTTACCAATTTTTAGATCGAGACTTTTCTACAAATTTTTGCTTTCTACCTACGAATTCAACTTTTGTCATCCATAAATCACCAACATAAGACTATCATCGACTATCAAAACAATTTTTCTCACCTAATGACAAAACCAAACAAAATTTACAAATGTACAATTTCCCCATTCAAATCTCCAAATTGAGATCCTACAAATAATCTACTCACGCAATTGATGAGATTATGATGGTCATAAGAGATTACCTCAAATGTGAGGATTGAAAAGCATCAAATTTACAATTCTACAATTTCTCTATTCAAATTTCCAAATTGAGATCCCACAAATAATTTACGAGATTACGATGGTCAGAAGAGATTACCTCGAATTTGAGATTGAAGAGCTTCAAATTCATAAGAATTTGAGGTTTTGATGTCAACACATGATGGAGATAGATGGCGTCGAAGGAGAAGACGAAGAGACAAAAAAACTTTTGCATCCACTTTTTGTTTTCTTTTCAATAGGATACAAAAATAATGGTAGTTTGGGTATTTCATTTTATTTTAATCGGAGAGGGGCAATAAGAATAACTTAGAGAAAGTGAGAATAAATTTGAGGTTTCTGGGGTATTCTTGTAGTTTGATCCCGGTAGTGGAGGGTTTATCCTATGCAGTTGAAGGTGGTTCAAGACTCGCTTTAACTCTAGTTTACGCGGAGCATCTCACAAGAGTCTTCCACTCATAAAAGAAAGAATAAAATAATGGATATTAATATTTTATTAAAAGAGTCTCTTAAGAAAATAGGAGACTGAACCAAAAGTTTCTCATTTGAAAGACTGTAAAATAAGTCTCTCACGTTTTCTAAAGATTCTCTAATTATTTTATTAATATTTATTATTTTATTATATTTTAAAGTAATTGAAAGACTCTTGTGAGAACCATGCATTGCATATGCTCTTAAATTTGAGATATATTTTTATCATTTGGATGGATTTACGAAGTTTGGTGATTCAACAGCTGATTTGATTTTGTAAGGTGGGATTTCCAGTGAGTAGATTGTTATCTCCGTGGACTTCGTGATTGGACTTCTGTCTTCATTGAGAGATCTTCTCGGCATTGGATTCATCATCAACGATGAGGTCAAATCAAGTGTCCGTAGATTCGAATTTCAGTTCACATCTCGTGGAAGTTTTGCGGGTTAGATGTTCTAACAATCACCAGTTCATGCTGCTGATGAGGGAGTACAATGACTTGACAATTGCTCTTTTTCGGGCGAATTTTATTCACAAGAGTAATCATTTTAGTGACTATATTTTGTAACCTAGTTTAATTGGTGCATAATTAATTAGGTTGTAATTTATTTTATAAACAAAAAACAAATTTTAAACAAAAAATGACAATAATCATCTGTTAAAGTTTATGTTTTGAAATAAATAATGAAGGGTCTATAAGTATATTAATTGAATGAGAAAACCCTCGCTGCGGAGCAGGTCAATTTAGGCGACTGTAGAGCAGGTCAAATAGAGGGGTTTTCTTTCTCTGAACCACTTCTAAACCCTAATCTGATGACCTTTCATCATTGAAATGCTCGATGATAAGCTCGCAGAAGCTCTCGTTTTGATGACTGTATATCGCCGCTTGATCCTCATCGCTGCAACTCGTGAGGCTGAAGAACTCCCTTACCTAGGCGAGGCAGTTTGGAATCGGAGTGAGTTTTGTATGGGGGGGAGTTCCGAGCAGATCAAGACTCGGATTAAGGTTTCTCAAGAAGTGGCTAACTGGTTATCGGAGGTGAATATAATGAAAACTTCGCTCTTCTCTCTATCAAATTTTTCACAGAGAGTGTTTTGACATTTTGGTTTTTGACGTCTGGATTATACTCCGGCCTTCAAATCCTGACTTGTCACGGTTCTCTTCCGACAGTCACCGACGCTATCACGGTGGTTGGTCGGCTTTCGTCCAATATCGTTTGGCTTATATAGTGACGATGATTGGTTTGCTATTGGCGCTTCCTTGCCGCGCTTTTGTTTCTCGATCCGAGGTTTACAACAAAATCCCATGGTTGATTACGCCGAATGTAATGAAAAGATGATTTGTTTCCAGCAAATTTGGATTGTCTGTAGCCGTCTCTAGTTGTGATTCGAGCTTCGATTGAGCAAATTTTTGTGGATCGATCAGATTATACCCCTTTTACCCTCTTTTCACCGGATCTCCTTGTTTGATGATTCGGCTAACGGATTGGGTTGTAGTCTCTGCTATTGGTTCCCTTCACTCTGTCTATATAGAATCCGGTGAGAAACAACAGATAATCGATGTTGTGAGTTTCTCTGCGTCGATTGCGTTCACCGGAATCGGAGTCATCGATGACAAAGGATGATCGGAATGTATGCTTTTCTCTTGTGACACGCCTTGTTACACGTGTTTGTCATGTGTGTTGTCTTTACTATTTTCTTTTAAAACCAAATTTACAAAATAATTATAAATAAAGAAGAATTAATGATAGACAAAAAAAAAGTATATTAATTGAATAGACCCATAAATATACATGGGATTGGCCAAATCGTGAATTCAGAAAGAAAGATGACAAAAAAAACATAGCTATGATTTTGCCTCTTTGCAACAAGATGCACCACTCATAACACGCCATCTCATCAAATCCACACGTGTTAAATTATCATTGGCTACCTAAACGTACACCTTCGTGTCAACATAAACTAGAGAAGTTCATGAACTTATACTAGACGAAGCGACCACGAAGAAGGATACAATCGGAAAATTAACAGATTTTGTCTCCGGCGAGATCTCATTTTGATCCTTCACGGTGGCGTCGACGTCCGGGCAACAACAAGCTCTCTCAAGAAGAAAGCCATTGTCATCATCATCATCTCCTCCTTCGCCATCAGCTTCGGCTGTTCGAGCTCCTGCGGCGAGGAAACCGAGTCCTGAATATCCATTTTGGCAGCAGAATTGGTTTATTGGTCTGCTCTTCGCCATGGCTCTCGGATTCTTCTGTCTCGCTATCTTCCTTTACCTGAGTCTCGATCCTGATTCTGGTTACACGACTGCTTCTGCCGCCGCTTCTGGTAAAGAAGGTGTTGAGGTGTGTGTAATTTCATTGCTTTTTTGAAATCCTTTAATCTATTTTGGTTGTGGTGAATGTTGATTTGTGTCTATTTCCCATAGATTTGGAGGATTGTGTGAAACTGCAATTTTGCATTGATTTTGGCTTTTAAATTCGAATTGGGTTTGTTGATCGTCTATTACAAAATGTCCTAAATCCATGTTTTGGCTGTGAACATGACAGATTACTTATGGTAGTGCGATCAAACTGATGCACGAGAAGACTAAATTTAGACTGCATTCTCATGATGTGCCGTATGGATCCGGCAGTGGTCAGCAATCCGTTACTGGGTTTCCTGGTGTAGTTGATTCCAACAGCTATTGGGTAATTGCTTCTTCGTATCAACTGTGATTCTCATTGTGTTTATTTGGAGTTGTCTTATCCTCTTGCTTTACTTGCTGCTTTACATTATCATGTGTTAATGAGATTGGAGCAAGTACAAGTAAAAGTCTTTGGATGTTTTAGTATAGATTGATTTGTCAAAGTTTTGCAGTCACTTCTTCATCTAGAAAGATTAGACAGCGGATCTTTTCCTCAACCAGAGAAACTGTTGTACATGCTGTTCAATTTCACACTTATAATATCATGTGTTTTGCTCTGGTTTTAATAAGGAATATTCTGGCAACCCATATATTGTTAATTTGAAGCGATGGTGCGGTTAAACTATATTATCGAGTGTGTAATGAGTGATGGTGTAGTTATTGAGCTTGTAACGGATTTTTCCTTTTGACAGATTGTTAAACCTGTGCCTGGGACAACAGCCAAGCAAGGTGATGCTGTCAAGACTGGGGCAACCATTAGATTGCAGCACATGAAGACCAGAAAATGGCTGCATAGTCACCTGCATGCATCCCCAATATCAGGGAACTTAGAGGTTAGTATTGTCTTCCATTTTAAGTTTTTGTATTCCTTAATCCGCTAAGCTTGGATGTAAAAGAGCTCTGGAATTTCAAAAACATTTAGACTCGAGAGATAGCTAGATCTATGTAATTAATACAGAGAGCTAGTAAGAGGATGTTTACTCGTGTGTCTATGTCAATTGTGAAGTACTATACTGATTTCAATTGGTAGTTGCATTTTCCTTCTTGCTAACTCATTTTCTTGGTGCAGGTTAGCTGCTTTGGAGATGATTCAAATTCCGATACAGGGGATCACTGGAAGTAATAATCCTAAAAGCAACTTGATATTCTCATCTAATGTTTAGTCTATCCACATCCACCCCATAAATTCACGCACCTTACCATCTGCTTGTAGGCTTATAATCGAAGGAAGCGGGAAGACATGGAAACAGGACCAAAGAGTCCGTCTTCAACACATAGACACTAGTGGCTACCTCCATAGCCATGACAAGAAGTACCAACGTATAGCAGGTGGTCAGCAAGAGGTAACAAAATATCTGATCTAATCCCGTGATCTCTTCTGGTTAAGTCTTCAAAGATTATTGCAGTGTCTTTAAACTCATGCTTCATTAGATTTTCAACAAGGTTTAACATATAATATTCGGTTTTTCGGGTACACAGGTCTGCGGAATTCGGGAGAAGCGGGCGGATAATGTTTGGTTGGCAGCAGAAGGAGTCTACCTTCCCCTTAACGAGAGCAGCAAGTAAGGTGAAGAGAGCGATAACTTCTCTGGAGGACTTTGAACCTCATCTTTTACTATCTAAACCCATAAACAAGAAATTAGAGATATATATATTTGCTAATTTTCTATTGAGAATACTTTAAGTCGCACGAATATATATTGTTTTGGTAGATATTTTGCATTTATCTTTTATTTGTTCTGTCACCCAGAGGCTAGAGACACTATCTCATCATCCTGAAAGTAAATCCAAGGAAAGCTCAACTCTAATTAAGGATTCATCATCTCTAGTTGCCTCAAGAATAAAGTTTGACTAAACAGATGGTACGGGAATAAACTTTGTAATGATGGAATTTGTCAAAGAGCCAATGTTTGAAACGCTAAGCAACAATAAAACAGAATTTAACGTTTCTTCTTCACATCCTCACTTAGAACATCAGTTATCATAATTTCTACTACGACTTTATTATCTTGAATTCATAGCTTAACATGGTGATAAAGCCCATATAAAGTGTTCAGTTTTGAGGGATATTTTTAATATTCAAGAGTGCAGCCCTGGCCCAGTATAATTGAAGGCCTAAGGGCGAAAACATTTTGGATAGTAGTCTTCTTTTTTGAAGTTTTGATATTTGTAATTTTTTATAAAAATTAATATTTTGGTCCTATTTTCGGTAAAAAAAAAAAGTGAAAATTGTAAGTATTTGAACCGAACTTTAGAATTTTCTTAATAAATTTTAAGAAAATAAAAATTTGAGTATTTTTAACATAATAAGTTTAAAAAAGGGCCTATTTATTACAATATATATATATATATATATATATATATTTTTTTTTTTTTTTTAAAAAAATCAATCAAAGATCCACAACCGTCATACATTTATCCCATCCCTTTGGACCGGGTCTGCAAGAGTTAGGCTGTAACTACTACAATCATGGGAATGAGATATCTCTCAATCGGATCATGGAAGGATTTGTATAAGGAGGATGGGGAGCCGATCATCATGGTAGCAAAGAGTATACAATGAAGCTATCTCCATTTAAGTTTTATTTTGGCAATCAACTATCAAGAAGATGATGACGACCCCCTTATATTGGCTGGTTTTTTTTCGTTCACAGAAGTTTGAAATTCTTCACTTTCTTGTATATCTTGCTTATTAAATTCTAAGGCCGACTGTTTTGTATTTTGATGATCCTTGCTTCCTTCGAAACAAGAGGACCAAACATCTAGTGTTGCTTGGACTCTTCAACTTCAGGATGAAACAACCGATCTTTTAGGTTTTTAAAACAATCGTAGGGACGTTTCCTCCCTTCAAATGAAATTGCATATTCTAATATGGGTTATGTCGAGACTTAAAAAATGGAGTATCGTTACTGTTTTTATTTGTTGCAATTTCAACAAATTTAATACAAAGACTAAAACAACTATATGCTAGGCGTGCCTTCTATTCCGAGTTGCAACTTGCAAGAATTCGAGAAATCCAGAAATATTTATTACACGGGTTATTATTAATATATTATTATATAATAATATTAAATCATTAAAAAACAAATTCTAAAATTTTAGGTATTACATTTAGTATTTTAATGAATTAGCAATATGGTGTTAAACCCATAATTGGTATTATATATATATATATATATATATAATATTGTAGTTGCACATTATTCATTCATTTCCACTTTTAATTTATTTTTGAAATATTGGTGAGGAAAAATTATAGAACCTTATAAAATAAAAAATAACTCAATACCAATCGTAAGAACAATATATGTTTATATAGTGTAATTACAGTTGTAGGCTAGAAATTATGCACTGACATATCAAAAACAAATAATAAAACGATTGAAAGAAAAAAAATAACACAATGGGTGCAAAGACATGAAAAGAAATTTGATCAAGAATTTATTTATTATATGTTTCTTGCTAAACTATACCTTTGTTCGAAGTCAATTCCAAAACTAGACATCTCTTCCCTTTTCTTTTAAAATGATTTAAAATACCCTACCCAACTTCTTTTTTCACAAAAATATGGGCTAACGATCTATTTCCCTCCGAAAACTATCGTATAATCACAGATGTCTCCCAAACTATGCCCATATTCTAAATCTCCACAAAATGAAAGTTCTAAACCTATGTATCTCCTAATTAAAAGTTTTAAATCTCAGTCTCCATGAATATTGGTTTTGACGGTTATTATCAAAACCGATACCAAAACCAACTAAACCCAATACCAAATCGAATTAAAACCTGACCTAACCCGTAAACAACCAACCCAATTACATAACTGACCCGATTACTTATTCTTCTTCTTCACCCATTGGAAATTATCCAATTTCTTCATCAGTTCAAAGTTATGGCTCTGAAATTTTCGGGAGCTTACTGAGAATGTACGCCGTACACGGCGGCGCAAGGTCAGAGAAGAGGGAAAGGACCGATCAAGAACAACGCGACGTCGGATTTCGAATCGGATCAATTCGGACCATACACCATGGAATCCGACCAGTTCTTCGTCTTCTATATTTCATCGGTGGATTCTTTCTCCTTTGCGGTTCGTGCAGGTAAGATTCAGTCCATGGATTTTGGGATTTGATTTGTTGTTGGTTTTCACAGTTTCTGGTATTTGAACGATATTTCCGGTTAATTTCAACACTACTACTCCACCTCCGCCGAGTTCGAAGAGCGGAAATGGCGGCGTTTTTTTTGCCGACCGGAGAAATCGGTTTGATTCAGCCATGGTGAGCTCAGTTTCCTCTCGTTTTTGTTCTTAAGTTCTTCAATTTGAAGCTTTCTTTTCCAATCTCGATTGTTGTAATCGTTTCGAGTTCCAATCTGTTTGCTTCTCTTTGGATAAAGCTTCTCTCTTGTTAGATCTGGATATGAATTTTATGTGTTCGATTGTTGGTGTTTTTGTGTGTGATCGGATTTATTTATCTAGGACTAGAAATCCGATGATGAGTATGTAACTTTGTTGTGATTCGTCGCTAGTTAATCTGAAATCAGGAAGAATTTGGTGTGTTTTTCACTTGAAGTTCTTATTAGTGGAAGGCCAATTCGACGAGTTTTTGAACTTGTGCTTCTTCTTCTTCACCTAGAAAAAAAAAAGTCAAAGAATGGCGTCGAGAGCAAAGAAGAAGCCAGCGGAGAAAGCTCCGACAAAGGCCGACAAGAGAAAGCTCCGACAGAGAAGAAGCCAAAGGCCGACAAGAAGCTAACAAAAGAAGCTGGTGCTGACAAGAAGAAGATGATGAAGAAGAAGAGTGTCGAGACTTTCAAGATCTACATCTTCAAGCATCTGAAACAAGTTCATCCAAATATTGGTAGTGAGAAATCGTGAAAATTGTTCCTCGGGTATGGGTAGTTGACAAAACCTTGTAATCGGGTATGGGTGATGTTTAATGGGGTTTTAATTGGTTTTAATTCGGTTTAAAAACCAATTATCTGGTTAACGATAAGTTAGGTAAACTGTAAACCGGTTGGAATTGCGGTTCGGGGGATTTAAGTCTTAAACTTATGATTAATGGAAACTAGGATTTAAAAATTTCAATTCGGGGATATATATAGGTTTAGAACTTTCAATTCGTGGGGATTTGGAATGTAGGAATAGTTTGGGAGACATCTGTGGTTATACGATAGTTTTCGGGGAGAAATATATCGTTAGCCCCAAAAATATCTAGCGCAGATTTCTCCTACGAAGTCTGGTGGCTGAGTTTGAAAAACAAAAACCCAAAGATTCTCACGTAATAACGAAAATGTCATCTTCTTCAATAGTTCCCAACCACCATTACCAAACAAAATTGAGCTCTAAATGCTTCAAACAACCAAATTAAGTGATGTTAATGCTCCAAAATTGAGTTAAAAGCTCCATTTTTGTCGATCTCCTCTCTCATTGTAACCATTTAACTCTATAATACCGTTTTCAATATTTACCATCCATATATCTTGCGATTTACTAAGTTTTGGGCATAATAACGTTTGGGTTGCTTAGGTATTGGCGGCGTGATAAGTTCTTGGTCGTTTAAGAAGCTAAACACAGGCTCAAACCGAATCTTGGTAATTTTTGCTTCATTTTCTCCGATTTTCAAGAAGGCAGACTTCATGGGTGAAGTCTCAATAGTCAACTCGGGGTTAGTTTTGCAATTGACTTTTTGGATCTCAGACTTCACGATGGAATCACGATGAAGTCTGAAGTTCTCCTTTGAAAAAAAAACGGTGTTTAGACTTCACCGTCGAAGTCTGCTTACAAAGGGTCTAGTTTTGCAATTGACTGTAAGTTTGACTTTGTACAAACACTTCTCCTGTAAAGTCTGCGAAAAAAAGAGGTTAGTTTTGCAATTGACCGGAGCGAAGACTTTTTATCGAGACTTCATCTGATAAGTCTGTGTAAAAAAGGGGTTAGTTTTGCATTTGACCGAAATTCCGAAACATTGACTATTGGTAGACTTCTCGAATGAAGTCTACAACCATCGGTAACTCTGAAATTTAAAAAATAGAAATTTTTGGTCAATTGCAAAAGTAACCCTTTTTCTACATAGACTTCTCAGACGAAGTCTCATGTAAAAGTCAAACGTGGTCAATTGCAAAACTAGACCCTACTTTATGGGTAGACTTTGCCGAAGAAGTCTCTGAAGGCAAAACAACTTCATCGTGGAAGTCTAATTACGTAATAGACTTCACATGCATAGTCCATTACCAAAGAGACTTCCTAGATGAAGTCTACTGAAAAATTCAAAACAGTGGTCAATTGCAAAACTATACCCCAAACTGGTATAGACTTCTCTAACGAAGTCTCCTTGTGTAGGAGACTTCGCCTGTGAAATCTGCTAAAAAATTCAAACTCTGGTCAATTGCAAAACTAGACCCCTGCTTCAGACTTCTCGGGCGAAGTCTTCTTTAGATAGCAAAGCAGACTTCATCCAAGAAGTCTACTATGAGACTTCCCCTTTTTCTTCGGCGAAGTCTCTAATGATAATTTCAGTAAAAATGCAATTTTAGCCTATTTGTAATTAATTTTTTTTTCTTGTCCTAACATTTGTGTTACGTATGGTTTTTGATGTTTTATAAATTTGAACTATTTTAATCGCATAATTATTTTTATATATTTTTTCTTAACTTATTAGGTGTTTAGGTTATAAACTTTAGACTTCACAGAGGATGTCTGTGCATAGAATTAGTTCGAGAAGTCTCTTGCACTATCTTTTTTAAAAATGGATTTATATCATATATAATTTGCATTTTCGAGATTTTAATTTTTTTTGCATGTGTATTAGTTATTGTTGTTGTTTATGTATGAATTTCACATCTCAATGTCTTAGATTATATCTTAAATCGATTTTTATAAATTTCTGATAATTATTTTTGAACAGACTTCACCTTTCAAGTCTACTGTCAAACTAATAGTTTGCATTTGTGTTTCCAATTTTTTTCCTGAAAATGGTTCAAGTACCTGCTGTCTATGGAGAAAGGGTGATGAGAGACTGTAAGTGGCATTTTGAGGTGGATAATCCCAAAGGAGGGAGAATATTATTCTTGAGTGATTCTTGTACACACCGTGAACTCATTGAGATGGCACAAGCAGACTATGAGCTGGACAAGAACGACTTCGTCGAGTTAACTTACTCGTTGTCGGATTCAATGTTGTAACTAACGGACATGGATTTTCCTACACCACCTATGCATGTCTAAAATGATAGACAAGTGCGGTCCTTGGTTGAGTTATGTAAAACGCATGTTGTACGCCTTTGCGTCTCGAGTCGTTTTGGTATGACTAGTGGCAATGAGGTTGCTGGTGAAAGTGTTGACGAAGACCTTGAGGATGATGTAGAAGAGTTTGAAGATGATGATATGGATATATCTGATGGTGGTGAGGGTAACGTCAACGACGATGATGATGATGATGCGGAAAAATCTCATGCTAGTAAGGTTAAAGACGAATACCTTGAGGATTATACTGTGTATGGGAAAGTTAAGGATGATGATGTTAGTGAAAATGATGATGATGATAATACGTGTCTTGTTGCAGAAGGTGGCTTTGTTGGTGAAGGCCCAAGATCCAACATGACATGGTCAGACGGTATCTATACGACTTTTCACCAAGTTGAGTGGATGTGTCTCCGATCAATTTTCTTTGGTCATAGTGTTCGACAGGCACGCCTCGATTAAGAATGCCATGGGCAACAAGAGGGATATGTTATTATCACCTACAGAATAACATAATCATGAAGTACAAGGGAAAGCATCTTATGTACTTGGTGAGAGCAGCTGCGTATGCATATACGCATTATGATTTCAGATACATGAATGCCTTACATGAGACGAAACCCGAGCTTGCAGCTTACTTGGAGAACGCAGATGTGAAACTATGGGCCCGCATTCACTTTCCAAGAGAACGATTCAACATACAAACGAGCAACATTGCTGAATCGATAAACTCCGCACTTAAGCCAGCACGAGGATTTTCCATACCCTTTCTTTTGGAATTCATACGAGAGAAGTTAGGAAGATGGTTTTTTAAAAGGCGAGAAGACGTTATGAGTCTCACAACAAAACATAGCAAGGGAGTTGAATATTTGCTAACTATTGGTCAGCATTATGCTGACCAGATGACTGTCGAACGCATAGACGGTTGGCGATTTCACGTGACGGGAGGACATAGAGATTGTATCGTTGATTTCCAACATCGAACATGTGGATTTGGTGTATATGATGTTGAGAAAAGACCTTGCTTGCATGCTATTGATGCTGCTCCTGAGCTTAAAATGGATATTGCCGCTCTCGTATGCCCGTCATACACAAAGAAATATTTGTATTCGACGTACGCAAGCAACATTTTCCCCAAAACCAATATCAAAGAGTCCGAGTTTGTCAAGGTTTTCCCTCCACTAATCCGGCGTCCTCCTGGCAGGCAGAAGAAGTCAAGGTGGCAAACGTGGCTTGAAATCGCAAGAAAGACTACGCCAAAACCGCGGAAGGCTCACAAGCAATATAGTTGTTCAAAATGCAGGCAATCTGGACACATTCGCGATAACTGTGTAAGTTAAAATTTTTGTTTGTGATTCCATGAATATATATTTATATGGCTCAGGGCGTTTTTGAGGGGACTGTGTTTTTTTTTATGTTACGTAGAGTTTCAAGGTTGAGGGAAAGAATAAGTCTGCCGTTGAAGTCTCCCTGAGAAGTCTTTAACTAGGAGTTCAGGACGCATATGAAATCTTCAGTAGAAGTTTGTACTTGAAGTCTCCCGTAGAAGTCTTCAACTAGGAGTTCATGACGCAGACGAAGTCTCCAGTAGAAGTTTGTACTTGAAGTCTCCCGTAGAAGTCTTTAACTAGGAGTTCAGGACGCATATGAAGTCTCCTGTAGAAGTCTGTACATGAAGTCTCCTGTAGAAGTCTTAAACTAGGGGTTTAGTACGCAGTTGAAGTCTGTAGTAGAAGTCTGAGCTGGAAGTCTCCTGGAGAAGTCTCTAACTGGGTGTTCAGTACGAAGATGAAATCTCTAGGTGAAGTCTACTCGTGAAGCTTCTAAGAGAAGTCTCTGACTAGTTATTGAGGTTCTCATATGAAGTCTACACGAGAAGTCTACTTTTAAAGTCTCCTTTTCAAACTTTTACTTATATAGTTATGACCAGTTCTTTTTGTATTTTTGCGGTTTTTGAACTTTGTATTTAATTTAACAAAATCAAAGTTCCAATAATAATAGGAGAAATTAGAGATAATTAACATAATAATATTAAGAAAAATTAAAATTAAATAAATTAAAGGTTCCGAAAGATAATCAACATAATAAGAAAATTTAAAGATAATTAACATAAAACTAAAGAAATAAAGTTCCAATCCGTTTCAAAAGAAATTAAAATAAATAAATTAAAGGTTCGAAGATATAATTTACATAAACCCCCCCCCCCTCCGTTTCATAGAAATCCAAAGGATCAGGTGCTCTTTGATCCTCCGGCAAAAGTTTCAGACATTTCTCGTGCCTTCTCATTGAAACGGTCCTGATCGGTTATGTATACTTGAGCAATATATTCCACAAACTTATCTCCTTCACCCAACTCTAGCTCAGTCAACATCTTCACAAGAGCCTCTAATATTGTGGTTATGTTGTTTACAGGGCTCCAGTGATCAGGTAGGAGCATTTTCAAAAGGATACTTCCGCGATCCACATTAGGGTGGTAGATCGCGGTGTTTAAACCAACCTACATTAACCATATGAACCGTCACGATATTTAAGAAATTTTCATTTACATGAAAATGACTTATTCTATTACTAATTGTCCCTATGTGTTTTACTAACTATTGAACATGCGTGCGTTCTCTAAGTTCTATTTGTGTAACTGGAATATGATCAAAACTTACATGTGGGGGTTTCAGCGGGTACTCTGGCGGATAATAAATAGTCACTTTGAAAACCCCTCCCTCATAAGGGATGCCAAGAAGGCCAAAGATCATACCCGCCCAATAGAATATGTTATCGGCCACATGTCCTAAAAGAATTTTGTAAGAAATTAGAAGCTTGCATGAACTGCAATATCTGAAAAAATATTGAAATTAAATTTTGGTGAAGCTGTATAGAGATTACCTGCTGTGAAATGAGGATGCGAATTCTTCAAGAGGTTCCTTAAACCTCTTTTGATGACTCCTGTTGTGTAAGACATTTTTTTAGAGATATCTTTAGATAGCAAGAGATGAAATTGAAATTTTTTACAACTCAGTAATAGTGATTCAGAAAAGTATGTTGTGTGTTTTGAAGGGAGTAATAATGATAAGAAGCGACGTTTCAAGAAAGTCCGCTTCGTTTTCCATGATTCTTATTGAGAATAGTGGCTTTATTTACTGCGAACCAAAATAGAAGTTTGCTCTTGAAGTCTAAATGAGAAGTCTTAAACTAAGAATCCAGTAAGCAGATGAAGTTTCCAATAGAAGTCTGCTCTTGAAGTCTCCCGGATAAGTCTCTAATTGGGTGTTCAGTACGAAGATAAAGTCTCCAGTAGAAGTTTGCGCTTGAAGTCTCCTAGAGAAGTCTCTAATTGGGTGTTCAGTACGAAGACGAAGTCTCCAGATGAATTCTACTCGTGAAGTCTCTACTAGAAGTCTCTTACTAGTTGTTTGGGTTCCCATATGAAGTCTTCACGCGAAGTCTGCATTTGAAGTCTCCTTTTCAAACTTTTACTTATATAATTATGACTAGTTTTTTTTTTGTATTTTTGTGGTTGGACTTCATTTAACTATCATATATGACAAACTAATTTAATAATATTACAATAACTTCTTGGTTTGTTCCATTGAGTAACAAAAACATTCCCGCAATAGCAGCCGAAAGAGAGAAATTATATACAAGATTTCAAAATATAAGGTTAAAAGAGAAGCTCAGCGTTCATCGTATAAGTCCAAACCTTCGTAACCGCGCTTTTCAATCTCCGTTATGCCAAGCTCATCGTATATTTCTATAGCCAGCTTCTCCCTTATGAACTTGATATTCTTATCACACAAGAGGTTTGGAGGAAATGGTATGCCAAACACATGACACTCGATGTACTTCAGGCAATACACTCCACAGTCACCGCTTTGAAAGTTTTTAGGAACTGCCGTTTGTGAAACCCGCTCGTATGTGTAAGGAACATAAGGGTGCTTAGCTTTTTGATCCGCAGGAGCAAGAAAGTTCATAAGATAAGCCATTATATCGCAAATAGGATATACTGCAGCGTCAATCTCCGCATCCTTGCTTCCAGTTAGATCGCTATCCCAAATAACGATGTGTCTCTTATGAACCTGAATCATTAACGCAACCCAATGCCTATCCTTGATGTTAAGGGAGGTGTAGATTTCATCCACATCTACACCCCACATCTTGTTAGATCTGCAGAACTCTGGTTGCTCTCCTGTGTAGAGATCAAACGCCCCAGGAGGTAGCAATCTGCCTAACCCCTTTTCATCAGCAGTCATTTGAAATACTTTGTACTTAGACTTACACAACGTGGTGAAGATGGAATCAATGAAGCAGATTCTGTCGCTCCTAAACCATTATGGATGGTTCATGAACCGGTTTCTTAGTAGATTGATTCCAGCATCAATGTGCTGCAGTAAGAAATAATTAGTTATGGTAAAGGAGCCTTACAATTAACGATAAAAAAAAAACAGAAGTCTCCATATGAAGTCTGAGAATGAAGTATCGAATTACAGTCCAGAATGAAGTTTATACTTCACTGTCAGACTTCAGTCTGAGACTTCACCCTCTGACTTCACTCTGAGACTTCACTCTCAGACTTCACTATGAGACTTCACTCTCAGACTTATTATACGAAGTCTCACCAGGTCCCAAAGCCATTTTGTAGGAGACCGCAGCGTGCAGTACCAAAATGTGCTTGAGTCTTTCTCGGGGTTCCTCTTTGATATATCATGGTTTGTACCCGTTTTTAACCATGATATAAGTCCTTTCTATTGAGTATTTTGAGTAATCTAGAGTCTTTTTTAGTCTTTTCAGGATTTAGGTACGTTTGGAGCTAAACTGGATCTATTGAAGTTTTCTGAAGCAGTTCGGAGCTGAAGCAGTTCGGGAGCCGATATGAAGTCTCAGTATCGACCGACACCACCTAGTGTCAATCGACACTAACATTTGGAAGAAACGTAACTCGCCATTTCCCTATCGATCGATACCACTTATGGTATCGATCGATACTGACATCCAAGGAAGAGAACGAGATGAGTTTGAAGAATCTGTCCTTCGGCCCAGAAGATTTTAGTATTTGAAATTGAGCCCAAAACACTTTCTTAGAATATAATTAGGTTTTTCAACCACTTTTTAGAGATACAACTGATACCCGGAGATAGAGATTTTGTAGCAGAGTTTGGGAGAAAATTTGGAACCCTCTTTGTATTCTTTACTCTATATTCCTTTATGCAATCTATTTTATTCATGATGTTTGTTTCATTCACCATGTCTGAGTAGATTCCTTGTTAGGTTTAGGGTTATTCAAAGGTATTTGATGAATTGTTAGATTGAATTGAATTGTTAGTAAAATCCTTAGAGTTCTTCATCTAGACTTGTGATTACTGTTTATTCTAGCTTCATGACCTAGAATCTGATCTTAGGTTGTTTTATTAGCACAAAAGTGTGATTGATTGCCTGAACTAGTGTTAGATGAGCAAAAGACCTATTCGCAAAGAAATATGGTTTAGGATTTTGTGAACAATTGAACCTGATCATTAATGCTTGTTTGAATTCATATGATTTGCAAAGAAATTTAGAATTCTAGGTTTAGACATAGATAATCTTCGCAACGACGGTTGGTTGATTTTACATTTTTGTTTCAAGTTCTAAAACAGTGCTTAGTATTTTCCTGACATTCTGTTTGATCTGCAATTCTGATTTACTTGCGAATTTCCCTAGGCTTAGCGTTTTCCTCCATTAATTTTACAATCAGTTTTTAATCGTTTGTTGTTTTTAATTATATTGATTTTACTTAGCTTAATTCATACTCTGAAATCTATTGAGTGATATCTTAAGTCTTTGTGGTTCGACTCCTAATATACTGCAGCTGCTGCTTAGGTACTTTTAGGGTATTATATTTGAGCATATCAAATTTTGGCGTCGTTGCCGGAGACTCTAATTTTGCCATTAGATTTTAGCTTAGAATTTCGACTGAGTTCGTCGAGCATCGATCGACACTCTTATGGTATCGATCGATACTCGTTATAATCCCTGTTACTTACGAGCTTTAACTTCTGTGTTCTAGGTGTATGCATAATCGTGAAACCAGAAGAAGCAAGAACAAGCAGTTGACTAATCTATCCAACAAAGAACTAGCTGATTTGGAGCGCGCAATCAGAAAGCAAAAGAAGCAAACGGAGATGAACAATCCAATTGTGCTCGCTCGCGATGAGGCTGGAGTTTTGAGAGATCATGAAGGTCATCTGTGTAATGAGCAAGGACAGAGGCTTGATGCAGAAGAGAACATCGTTATCCCTGCACCGATAGCCAATGAAGTTATCCCACCAGCTGTGCGTGGGAATGTTGGGAATGCTCTGGTTAATCGCGCCAGGACGCTTGGGGAGTACAACAGACCCGATCAGTTCTATGCCAATCGGTCTGCAATTCGTATTCTCACCTTTCAGAGGAATAATTTTGAGTTGAAGCCTGCATACTACACTCTAGTAGGCCAGCACCCTTTTCACGGTCTTTCTCACGAGCATCCCATAGATCACATCGAGAGGTTCGAGGATTTGGTCACTAGTATCAAGTACAATGGAGTGCCCAATGAGTTCCTCTTCTGTAAGCTTTTCCCATACTCTCTTGGTGGGGATGCAGCTTACTGGCTGAAGCAGTTACCTCCTTGTTCGATGACTACTTGGGAGGAGACTAAGAATGCGTTCCTGAACAACTTTTATGAAGATGTGAGATCCGAGGAGTTGAGGAACAAGATCTCCTAGTTTTCTCAGGAAGCAACAGAGGCGTTTAAGGCTGCTTGGGTGAGATTCAGATCTTACCAGAGAGATTTTCTGCATCACGGATTCACACAGGTTTAGTTGCTGGATATCTTCTTCCGAGGGATCGATTGGAGGTATCAGATGGCTCTGGACGCTGCGAGCAATGGGAACTTCAATACGAGGTAACCCGAAGATGCTTATGTGCTGATTGAGAACTTGGCGTCTAGCAATAGTACCAAGAATGCCGACTACAAGCTAAGAAGCATAATGGTAACATTGATGGATTGCAGATTGTTGAGGTAGACACGAAGCTAGATTCAGTGCACAACTTGCTGATAGGGAAGCAACAAAAGGCTGTACACTTTGCTGAAGAATTTGAGAACATAGAAGAGGGTCAAGCAGAGGATGTTAACTACATTGGTGGTAATGGTTTTCAGAATTCATCGTATCAGTTCAACAACAACCGTGGTTTCACCAACAACTCTCAGAGAGGAGGATTCAAATCTAACTTCAAACCCTCAGGTTTCAAAGCGAATTCCTTTGCTCAGAAACCAGTTTAGAATAGCGGATACACTCGCACTTACGAAAATTCATCTTACCAGACTCCACCACCCAAGACTCAGGAGAGCAAGGTTGAATCCATGCTTGAACAGATTCTTGAGGGGGCAGCAGAAGATGATTGTTGACTTCAACGGGAAGATGGACGCCTTTTACACTGATCTGAATGGAAAAATTGAAGCCCTTAACATTCATCAGAAGAAGCTGGAAACTCAGGTTGCTCAGACAGTAGAAGCAGTTAAGAGACATGATGGTTTTCTTCCAGAGAAGACAGTAAATACAAGGGAACATGTTCATGCTATCACCTTGAGGAGTGGAAGAGAAGTCAGTCCAGAAGTGAAGAAAGCTTATACTGCAAAGCAGCTTGTCGATCTTGCTAGAGATTACGACGATGAAACTCCTGAAATCACACCAGTATCGACCGACACTAACCCAATGTCGACCGATACCAACCAACATCGATCGATACCTGTTCAACCATCTGCAGAAGACGCTGCAAAACCACCATTATCGATCGACACTAACCCAGAAGTCGAGAAGATGCAGACCGCAGTGAATACAGGAAGAGTTTACGTGCCCAAGATACCTTTCCCTCGGCCTCCTACCAAGACTAAGAAGGAAGTGGAAGAAGCCAGATGCAGAGCAATGATAGAAAAATTAGTTGTTGAACTCCCTTTCGTCGATGCTATCATGACTTCACCAGCTTTCAGAAGATATATCAAGCGAATGGTATCGAGCAATGTGAACCTTGAGGAGGGAGTGCTGAGGATTACTCACGAGTGCAGTGCAATCCTGCTTAACAAGTTTCCAGAGAAGCTACCAGACCCTAGAAGTTACGTTTTGGACTGTACAATCTTTACAGAAAGATTTGAGCGCTCTCTATGCGATCTCGGCTCTAGTGTCAACCTTATGCCATACTCCGTGGCTAAGCGAATGGGGATGACAGACTTCACACCCACCAGAATCTCTCTGATTCTAGCTGATTGCTCAATTCAATTTCCCGAAGGATTACTCGAAGACGTTCCAATAACAATCGAGACTGTTTGGTTCCAACTGTTTTAATTATCTTCTGGGATGAACATTACTTGAATAAGCACTGTTCTGATGGAATGTACAGAAGATGTATTGCCGAGACTGAGGTACCCGAGGTGTTGTATCACTATCATGGGTCTGAGTATACTGGGCACTTCGCCACTTTCAAGACGGTCTCTAAGGTTCTTCAAGCAAGCTTTTGGTGGCCTACGATGTTCACGGACGCTCAAGCTTTTGTCTCACATTGCGATATCTGTCAGAGGAGAGGGAAGATCAGTAAGCGACATGAGATGCCACATAATTTCATCCTCGAGGTCATAATTTCTGCTGGGCGATTTTATGGGACCTTTTCCTCCGTCACGGCAAAATAAGTACATCTTGGTTGCTGTGGACTATGTCTCCAAGTGGGTGGAAGCTATTGCTAGCCCGACCAATGACTCTTCAGTGGTCCTGAAGCTGTTCAAGAACATTATCTTACCTCGATTTGGAGTACCTCGGATCGTCATAAGTGATGGTGGCACTCACTTTATCAACAAGGTTTTCGAAAAGCTGCTGAAGAAATATGGTGTGCATCATCGCGTAGCTACTCCTTATCATCCTCAGACAAGCGGACAGGTTGAGGTCTCCAATAGACAAATTAAAGAGATTCTGGAGAAGACGGTTGGCAGTACACGTAAGGATTGGGCCATGAAATTGGATGATGCACTTTGGGCCTACAGGACCGCTTTCAAGACACCACTTGGCACCACACCATTACACTTGCTGTATGGGAAAGCGTATCACCTTCCAGTTGAGATCGAGCACAAAGCAGCATGGGCTACCAAGCTCATGAATTTTGACATCAAGTCTGCTGCACAAAGGCGATTGGTTCAACTGAATGAGCTGGATGAGATCAGACACCTCGCCTATGAAAACTCCAAGCTGTACAAGGAAAGGACTAAGGCATATCACGACAAGAAGGTCCTCTCTCGCCACTTCGAACCGAATGACCAGGTACTTCTGTATAACTCTCGTTTGCAATTTTTTCCTGGGAAATTGCGTTCTCGTTGGTCAGGTCCCTTCACAATCAAGGAAGTCCGCCCACATGGTGCAATCGTGTTGATAAATGCTGAAGGCAAAGAGTTCACTGTCAATGGACAGCGGGTGAAACACTATTGGGCGAAAGCTGCTAGTCTAGATGGCACATAATGCCTCTGGCTGAACCACCCGATGCCTGAAAAAATTGTCATGTCAAGCTAATGACATTAAACAAGCGCTTGGTGGGAGGCAACCCACTGGTGAGTCTGTACATAAGTCCTTTCTTTCATTTTTCTTTTCAATTTTGTGTCTTGTGTCTTCACGTGAACCAGGTTCAGATGAGCAGTATCGATCGACACTAGTCTGTATCGATCGATACTACATCCAAGGGGAGGGAGTGCTAGCTTGCCATGAGTATCGATCGACACCACTTACGGTATCGGTCGATACCCGCTGCCCAGGTAATTCCCTCTATAAACCCTTGGGTTTTTCTTATACTCCTTCATTTCTCCCATCGCTCGATACCGAACATTTTCTCCACAATCTTTCACAACTTCCTCATTTCTTCACCGATGTGAGCGATTCAAACGCCTATATCCATCAGATTTTCATCCTCATTGTCATTCTAGCATCCATATTTTCGATCTGCAAGGTATGACACTCAAAATCTCTATCTTTCAATCCGACGATCAGTTTGTGGAACTCGATTATGCCTCTTGTGCTTTACTTTCTTGAATAATTCTCACTTCCTGAGTAGTTTTGGAAGCATTTTGACACCCCCTATAGGTTTGAATGTGCTTGATTTGCATGTTGGATTTTTGAGATTTTCGATTCCTGACAATGTGAAAAACAGTTTGTGATTTTGATTTGGTAGAAGAACTGGACGTGTTATGGTTGATTGTTGATCGTGTGTTGCTTATTGTCACGGTACAGGACATAGAAACGTTGGTGTGACTTGTTGCTAGTTTATCTTTGTTTGCAGATGGCACCCCGAAAGAAGCCACGACACTCAGAAGCTTCGGGCTCTAACCCGCCACAACATGAGTACAATCTACATGATCCAGTCAAAGCTTTTGATGGGTCATTTTGGCACGTGGGAGTTGTGAAAGCTTGTCTCACCAACGCCCGTTACAAAGTCCTAAAAGGAGGCTTCACCAACGACACAGGGCCCCAGAGCTTTCTAGTGGTTTAGTCCAGCGATCTGCGAGCTGCACCACACCTCACACCATCTCCCTTAGTGTCCGTTGTTGCTGCTAGACCTCCCTGGCCTAAGCTAGAAGGGAAGAGGATTATCCCGAGGAGAGCTTGGGCGGGTACGCCTACGGAGGAGACCGAGAGTGAGGCCTGCATCTACAGGCCTATCACCGAAGAGTGGGACGACTATGATACGTTGTTCTACAACAAATGGCTGCGTGTCGCTGTGGAGCTCTCGGACATGCTCGACAAGATTGGCCTGAGGACTTTGCACACGCGACAGTACGACCTCTACCCCAATCTGGTCCGCCAATTTCTTGTGACTGCACGTGTCTACTACAGAGACGAGGTCCACCGTGACGCGCTGGAGGGCACTTTAACCTTTCTGATCTGGAACATACGCTACAGATTGCCGATCCCTGACCTCTACGACATCTATAGCCTCGATCGAGACCTCAGGCAGGTAGCTCTGCCTACTCAGTTTCACGATGTCCAGGTCTTTTGGGGATCCGTCTTGGAGCCGACTACTCCAAGACCACCACACAGATGGACGTTCTCCACCCCAAGATGCGGATCGTCCGCATATTGAGCAACACTCTCCTTTGCAAGATAGACCCAAACAAGATGTGGATCTCTGAGCTGATACTCCTCTACAAGGCCATCGACGACCTCATTCTGGAGGATCGATACGAGTGGCCCGAATTGAACCTCGCGGTCAACATGGGTGCCATCTTCGCGCACCATTTGGTCTCTCTGAAGACCAAGCCTTTCTTGGGACGCAACTACGCCACTGCGCAGAAGACCGAGTCGGTCGGCAGTCTTCTCACTCCCATCTTCGAGCACTTCGGCATCTCCACTTCAGAATGCTCGATTGTCACAGCTTGCTCCCTCATGGATGAGCAGCATCTACATCATATTCGTTGGTTGAAGCCAACACGGCGTTGGTGTCTCCCCACGACTGATGGCGAGCTCTTTGTGCAGCTCCTCAACCGCACACTGACCACTATCGGCGGCGATGCTTCCCAGCTGCGATTCGATCCAGACCCCAGTCTGCTCTCGGTTGCCCCGCCACACGTGTCCGCGCTGCGCCCCGTGCTCCCCCTACTCTGATAGATGTTGATGACGCACCCACTCCTGACCTTGTTGGAAGTCGCTCTCGTCGTTCATGACGCCGACCTACATCTGCTCATGCACCTTCATTTCCTCGCCCTCCAGAGTTGCCGATGGAGACCGCCACCTTTCAGAGGTATGTCGTGGAGAGCCTCCAGAGTATTTGGGCAGTTGTTTCTCGCTGCAGTTGCAAATCTTCTGCAGAAGCTCGTTCACCAGCACCTGGACCCTCCTCACGCTTCGACATCTTTGAAGACGACACCTCAGATGATTAGGCTCTCTGCTCCCTGTGGTTTCACGCTTTTCTTTCCCTTTTTCTTTTTCCCTTTTATTTTTCTTTTCTTTTGAACTATTGTGTCTCATGTCAGTACTCTGTTTCTCTTGAACACTTGGTTTTATTATGATCTTGTTGCTTCTAACTTATGTGCCAGTGATCTAACAGTGCTTCAATCTAACATCTGGCTCTCTTAGCACGAAGTTTTGGCATCAGTTTCACGAAAACGAGGTCCCTGTATCGATTGACATACACTCAGTATCGGTCGATACCAGTCAGTGGCGGTCGATACCCACCATCACACACGAGTACCCTCTGTGCACTTCATCTAACCACTTAGTTCTATTGCTTTATTTTGCCATCTCTAGGCTAGATAACACTGGGGACAGTGTTGTTTAAGTCTGGGGGGGGGGAGCTGCTGACATGGTGTTTGTTTTTCTTAGAGTCAGTCATTTTTGAGTCAAAATTTGTTTTATTGAGTCAAAACCTGTTGGAGATTATGATATTTTTCTTGAATCTATTGTTCTGACCTTGCTTTTGAGTGACTAGTGTTACAGAATCAGTCTAGATCGACTAATGAAAAATCCAAAGACTAACCAATCGACTAGAAGACTCCCACGTCTCCAGCAGAATCCTTCTAAAGCTTGAGCCAAATTATTGCACTTCATCTTTGTGGTTAGTGTTTATAGAGCCTGATTCATCATTCGTATCTGACAAAAAGAACCCATGTGTTTGAAAATAATGGTATACCTCTCCCTTGACATACTTTGGTAAATAAGATGCATAATAGATGAGATGATTTTCGCCGAGTAGAGGGCTAGGAAAATTTTCAGTGATCCTATTATTCTACTTGGATAAGGAATGATCACACAAATGTTGGAAGCGAGGGGTAGGAACATTTCCCGGAACCCCATTATTCGTCAAAGGCCTTTGATACATTGAGAGGGGAGAACCGGGGATTCGGTGGCAAACACCATCAATACTCGCGTTTCAAACCTTGATTTGTATATGCGAAGCTAAAAGAAATAAATGAAGAGAACATAAAAAGAGATAAGTCTGGGGGAGAGGAAAACACTACAAAAAGTTTGTAATTTGGGTGGTTCTTTTGTCACGATATCTTATGAAGAAGAGTCTAGAACGATCTTGAAGAGTCTATATCATGGTTTTTACCCGTTTTTAACCATGATATAAGTTCTTTCTATTGAGTCTTTCGAGTATCTCTAGAGTCTTTTAGAGTTTTTTCAGGATTTAGGTACGTTTGGAGCTAAACTGGATATATTGAAGTTTTCTGGAGCATTTCGGAGCTGAAGCAGTTTGGGAACCGATATAAAGCCTCAGTATCGACTGACACCACATAGTGTCGATCGACACTGACATTTGGAAGAAACGTAACTCGCCATTTCCCTATCGATCGATACCACTTATGGTATCGGTCGATACCCACATCCAAGGAAGAGAACGAGATGAGTTTGAAGAATCTGTCCTTCGGCCCAGAAGATTTCAGTATTTGCAATTGAGCCCAAAACGCTTTCTTAGGGGGGTGTATTGGAACAAGAATTTTGTAAGATTTGGTGGGATTTGTATATTTTAAGTTTTTGAAAGATTTGAGTAAGTTTAGCGATATTTTGGTTGATTTGTTAGATTTTTTATTTAAATGATTGGTGATTTAGTACGATTTAGGGGAGGTTATTATTTAAACTTTGAATGATTTTGGGTTATTTTAAAACAAAAAAAAAAAGAGGAAAAAGATTAATCTGAAACTATCTTGTATCAACGAGTTCAATCAAAAACCCATTCTTCACTTCACATTTGTCTTCTCCGTTCTTCCATTTGTTTCTCCTCTTCTTCACTCCACCGAAGAAATCAAGTCCCCGATACCTAAACCACCATCACCAAACTTGATGCCCACCTCCACAGTTCTTGCTTCTTCTCATCTCACTTTCTCTCATTTTCTCGGATATTTCGTTTCCCACATCTTCCTTACACCCTGGGTCGTCAACTTGTGTCTCCACATCTTCAACTTCCTTTCTCAAATTCTTCATCTCCGACGCCGACCCCCGTTAGATCTTGACTTCACTCGCCGTCGCTGGCTCTTCTACATTGATTCTGTTACCGACGAGCGGAGGACATTCTGGGAATACGACGGAGGAAGAGAGAGAGAGACAGAGAGTACTATACAATAGCATGGAGAATAAAATAAACTCAGCTAGCTTTTGTGACCATGAATGGAATTGAGAGATCAAAGAATGAAAAACTTTTATCAGAAACAACCAAACCAACCCCATTTATCAGCTCAAGTACACATATGTAGATGGTTCACAACAGCAACAACAGCACAATCATCTATGATACATTGACACATCACCAATTTATTGATGTTCTTAAATTACAACTTCCTCTCTTTTTACTTCTCTGTTGGGATATCACCGAGCCCAACATTCTCCAACTAGATTAATCATTTTCCTAAATACATGATAGAAAAGCTCTAAGAACTCTGCATAATATTCGTTACTTAATTGGTACAGACGATGCTCCATATTCTTCCATTTACATTTTTCAATCAAGAATGAAGAAAGTGTTCTTGTAAATCAAGTATGGAGAATGGAATCTCTTCACCCAGCTTTGGTAAGTAGAATCCAAACTCTTTCTAACAAATCGGAGTAAGAAGCAAATGATAAGCGAGAAATCGAACCTAGATTTTTTTCCAGATTACAATGTAAAACACAAGCCGACGAAGGAGGCAAGAGCAAAGATTGAACAAATACCTTTTGAATTCCATTGAAAACCTTGCTCTACAGCATCTTCAATGTCTTATTGCTAGATTATCATGTCAAAATCCAATAAATCCGTTGAAATCGAAGGCGAATAGAGAGGCATCTGGATTCAATCCGAAATTAAAGACAAAGAGAGGAATCGAAGACAAATAGAAGGGATATGAAAGTAGATAGATAATCCATTGAAACCTTGTGTTTTTCATGAGTGAAAAACAAAAAAAATGGATGATGAGAACAAGAGAGTGAATAACGAAAGAGAAAGACGATTTTTTTTTTTTTTTACAAATCCTTCGAAATACCACCTTTGGAGGTGTGACTTTTTCATTTTGATTTTACAAGTAAAATTGTATCAAGAGTCTCCCAGAATCAGTGTTTTGAGTTTCTCCAACAAAAAAATTATATTTTGAATAACAGTTGATTTGATATGATTTTTAGAAATTGTTAATTGAATAACAAGAGATTGTGAGTTATTTTAAATGATTTTATAAGAAGTTCCAATTCAATAACACTGGATTTGGGAAGTGATTTAAAAATCACAAGTTGAATAACAGAGAATTTTAAGAATACTTTAAAATCTTCTAAAATGCTAAGCTGAATACACCCCTTAGTTTAAATAGTGTGATTTTAATCTAGACTATACGACGTTAGTACGTAGTGGTTAGGCAAGTTGCGTTTCATCTGTCATTTGCAAGTTAGTGGTGATCTACCACGTATAAGTTGGGCTTGTTATCACATATATATCAGCAATCGTTACACCATGGGCTATACAGCAAAATAGTAGCAATGTGTTACCACTAATTATTCGTCATAATTTGCATATACATAATCTCCAACGCCATTGCAAATATGACCACGAATTTATCATCGTAGCAGAACACACAAAACATATTTGTTTAATGAGGTAGCTCAATCTGAGATTTAGATGACCTTAAGAACTTTTTTAGCTCGTTCCCAATCTATTCTCAACTCATTATGATATCCTAATGTCAACAAACCTGAAACACATTTTATGATATTGATTTTGTATCCCAACTTCCACTTGCAAGACCTAACAATTTTTCTAAATGCATGAAAGAAATTAATATTCAATTTTGGTTATAATGTTTATCAAATTTGGCTTTACCCGATCCTCAGTATCTTTTCTTTCATTTTCTGTTTGTAAAGGAATGTGCAACAAAATTTGCATCATCCTCAATAATGGAAAAACATTCAAAATAACTCATATCTAATGGATATATCATAATATAAACAAGAATAGAAACTTCCTAAAATATAGTCCACATACCAAAAAGTCAAGTTGACTCCAAGAAAACATGCTTAGTTAAGCTTAATATCCATAATAGTTTGCTTAGAGAAGAAGATCATCATCATAATTTCTAAACTTCCTAATCACACCAAATGTATTAGCAAAATTTCCAATTAAAAAAGGAAGAGTTCGAGCATACTGACGACTAAATTAAGTCCTAATAATATCTACACAAAAGTTCAATCTACTGCGCCAAAGAAAACCCTAAAAATAATTCCTTCGTACGCAAGAAATAAAAAAAACCTAGCTGGTTAATCTTGATCTTTACGCGATTCGTAGAAGCGGCTAAGTCGTGGCTGGGACTGAGGACGGCGACGGATATGAAGAGACGATGGTTTAACCAGATTCGCCGCTAAAGATCTGCGAAATCTCTCCGCCTCAACACTACCGATCTTCGCAAGAGAATTAATCAACGCCAATTTCCTCAGATTCAATCCAACATTCGTATTGGTGTTACGCTTCGTCGTCGGAGATGCTAGGGTTTTGGAATTCTCGTGTTCTAACTGGCGGTGAAAAGCGCACCGGAAAGAACCAGGATGCGTCGTAGGAGAGCACAAACACTTTCNTAGTTGGAAGCAAACATCGTTTTATTGCAATTTCACATGGATAAGGCACACTAACAAACATCATTCAAATATAAATTTTACAAGTTTCTGAAATAAGAGTTAAACATGCCAACAACAATCCAACAAGCCAACAAGGTTCATAATTCACATCATTTGTGTGACTGACTACTCCTGGCAGCTACTCTTTTACTTTTCCTCTCTTTTTTAGACTCCTCAATATCCTCCTTCTTACTAAGCTGGTTTATGTTCTTCTTGGAAATCTTTGGGTTAAAGGGAGGAAGACTAACCCCATCGTCAGGTGCATTTGATTTGGCATCAGATTGAGCCTGCTTTTCTTGAGGATTCTCTTTCACTTCCTCGGGTTCTTTCTTTATAGCTCTGCTGGTGAACTTATCAAAAGCACAACTCAGATCGTCTACTTTGTCAGTGAGTAAGATAATCTTCATTCCAAATTCAACCAACTGCCCCTTCAACTCTGCCTCAAACGTGTTGAGTCGAGTGTCAACTGCATCCTTCAACGCATCACATAAGCGCTTTTCAAATTCTGCATCAGAGGATAGACGAGCTTTCTTCAAACTACCCTCTTCAGGAGCTTCTAGCTCTCTCTTAATGCCATGATACGTGCCCTCATACGGCTCATCATTCACCTCATCCTTCACCTTCACCTTTACCTTGTTTTCCTTGAAGTTTGAGGGCAACACACCCAAAGATGGCCAGTGTCCTTTTTGCCACTGCCAAGGATTCATTGACAATCATCCAAACATTGTTTTCACAATGTTGACAATTCTCTGATCCTCCTCATCATCATCCCACCGTGGGAACATCTCAAATGCTTTCTCGACAAAGCTGCAGACTCTGGTCTACAAACATAAAAATGAACAGATAGATATCAGATAATATAATAACAGTCTTCATGTGTGAAGTCTAAGAAAAACTTTCTAGAAAGAAGTCTCTAATGACACCAGGAATTAGAGCTTTGATAATATACCTGCTTGAGGATGCCATTTATGAGGTTTTTCCTCCCCCTTGATCTTTTGTAAGCTAAAAGAGGTGGCGTTGGGTTACCGGAGAGAGGATCTCCCACCTCTGTTGCAAAGTTTGATAGGGCAAAGTAAACCCAAGACTGCAACGCTTGGACAAACCCGCTGATGTGATAAGTCCTGGTGATATCCGCAACCTTCACCGAAGAAATCAAAATCTTGAAAGCTACTCTTCCCCAAGGGTATGCAGCAAACTTGGCCAGGTCCATACCAGCCTAGCAAGGTTTACATTGATGCCTTGATTGTGAGGGTGTGCATCAATGCAGCTGGCAAGGATGGGTAGATAGCCCAACCTCATGTGATCTTCCGTATCCCACTGAGAACAGCGTCTACACGCTGACACCAAGTCTTCATAGCTTGGTCCACTCACCACATCGACTCCAAGCTTTATCCAAAACTCTCTCATCTCATCCCTGATCTCAGCCGCAGGCTCCAGAGTCATAAGATCTTCCACATATTCGCAGTTGAGCCCGGTGATATGTTCAAACTCGTTTATAGAGAATCTGACTAGGACTTCACCAACTAGACTCTAAATCTCATGCTTCTTGAAGCATACAAGTTGTAAAGTATATAATGGACTAACCTCGATGCCCATGCGATATGTTTATCGTGGTACATTAGGAAGACACCCAGAGGGGAAGTCCAAATCCTTTCCCATTCAGCTACAGTTAGTGCACGCTTGACATCTTCAAGAAGCTTAGGTGTTCCGCTGTAGTAGCCTATACTTTTTTCAGGCTGCGGCTCAGCGTCTTTGGTGAAATGCATGGGTGGAAACTCTCCCATATGGTGAAATCAGTCTTCGGTACATATTCAGTTATTTCGCGCGAAAGAGCCATATTACAAACCTATGTCATAGAAAAAAAATGGGAAATTAGATAACTATGAAGTGTACGAGACTTCGCCGGTGAAGTCTTCATATAGACTTCTCTTATGAAGTCTATGTAGCAGACTTCCCTTATGAAGTCTCCAACACTCTAGTAACTATAAATCCGAGATCAGAAAAGGGATAGACGAAGAGACTAAACTGAAATAGAATTTGTTGATGAATAAGATTGAAGAAGTGAATAGACGATTGCAATTCTCAGATATGCGAATCAAATAAAAGATGGGATTAGATACATAAAAAAAAATAGTTAAGAGAAAAAGAAGAGAGAGGGTGTCATCGTAGAGAGGGTGTCGTCGTATGGTGATTTTCCGGCGAGAATTCCTAGTCCATGGCGACGGTTCAGTGAAAAAGTGAGGAGTCGGCGTTTTGTCGACGGGATAGTGTGTCGGCGTTTAGAGATTTTTAACTCAGATTAACTATTGCAATTTCAGTTTTATCATATTTAGTAAATGTAAATTTTTTTTTGCCCTCCAATATTTTTAAATCAAAAATCTTGAAAGTTTTCGAATTTTTTTGAAAGTTTTCGAAATTAGGCTTATACAACGAAGTCTGATAATTCGGTTACTTCACAGACGAAGTCTATTAGCAGACTTCGCCAAAGAAGTCTATAAACTCTTAATTTATTCTAATGATTAATGAACCATTAAATTACTAACTAGATACACTAAATCACCTTGGGTCTTGAGTCCATTCATAATGACTTCGTCTTTGACCTTTCCGATGTCCCAAAGCCATTATTGAACAGACATAATGATTGAGCATGAGCATGAAGTCTCTCCGAGAAGTCTGCGTGTGAAGTCTGCGTGTGAAGTCTGCGCGTGAATTCTGCGCATGAAGTCTATAGTCTGTCATTTTCACACTTCATCTGGAGACTTCGCTTACACACTTCGCATACAGACATCACTGAAGAAGTCTGTAACCATTAAAACAAAACATTAAAGAACCAGAAACGCTGCATTTTTTTTTTAAAGTCATGTCCTTAAGATACGTCCGTCTTTTCAGTTTTCGAAATTTTTTGAACGTTTTCGAAATTAGACTTCTACAACAAAGTCTGATAAATCGGTTACTTCAAAGATGAAGTCTATTAGCAGACTTCGCCAAAGAAGTCTGTAAACTCTTAAATTTATTCTAATGATTAACAAACCATTCAATTACTAACTAGATACACTGAATCACCTTGTGTCTTGAGTCCATTCATAATGACTTCGTCTTTGCCCTTTCCGATGTCCCAAAGCTATTATTATAATAATTGAGCATGAGCATGAAGTCTCTCAAAGAATTCTGCGCGTGAAGTCAGCGCATAAAGTCTATAGTCTGTTATTTTCAGACTTCATTTGGAGACTTCTCTTATAGACTTCATTTGGAGACTTTGCTTACAGACTTCGCATACAGACATCACTGAAGAAGTCTGTAACCCTTAAAACAAAACATTAAAAAACCAGAAACGCTGCATTTTTTTTTTTAAGCCACGTCCTTAAGATACATCTGTCTTTTCAGTTTCCCATCTATTAATCATTCCACCTCCATAGACGAAGTCGTTTCTTCACTGCTTTTATCTCAGCAACATAAAACTCACAACAAATAAAAAAAACCCGATGGATGCTTACAACCTTCTAGCCGAAGCAAATGAAAGAGTTAATGGAAGCAAAACAGATTGGTGTTTTAAAGTCAAGATTCTCAGTGCCTACTCTTACTCCGTTCTCAATGAAGGTCCCTACTGGTCCTACGTATTAGTAGATGAAGCGGTAAGAGATATTCACTTAGGTTTTATGTTTTTACTTGCAGACATGCTGTCACATGGATCTGACAATACAATACTTTGGTAATGTTTTTTCTTATGCAGAGAACTAAGATGGAGTTGATGATTACTCTAGTATATGTGTCAACGTTCTCTGGATTGGAGAAGTATGAAGGGCACTGGATTGAAATACAGAAAGTAGCAGTACGGCCAGGATTTGCAGGGTTCCGTGCAACAAACTCTTGTTTCGTACTTACAATTCTGTCTACAAAGACTGGAATCATAAAAATCGATCCTTTGAACGACAAGCACTACTTGGATTTTTTAAGTTTGACTCAAATTCGTGACATCAAAACCAAAACAAACGTTGCTATAGGTATGCATGCAAATTTGTTAAACCATAATTTATATGCATGTAACTTTATTTAATTGAACGAGAACACTTATGATGTAGATATTATGGGCATGATCTGCAACACATACCCCCTTCAAGAGAGTCCACATGGCCGTGCACATACAAAGAGTGTGTTTCACATCAAAGATGCCATGTAAGTTTAAACCAAACAATAATAACACCATGACGAAACTCACATTATTGTAATTTACAACAACCTTTTATCAATCATAATAGGGACAATATATTAAAGTGTGTGGCAGCCGGCGAACACGCTTATAACTTCTGGAATGGCTTTAGGACCAGGAGGGGTGGAGCGGTGATCGTGGTGCTTAAATGATGGAAGATCAATCCGTTCGCGCGTAAGTGTGTTATTCACTACAGTTTAACATATTGTAGTTGATCTCGACAATACTTACCTAGTTCACACAGGTGGTGATGATGACACTTGGTTGGAAACTGAAGAAGGCTTATCGGACATTTTGTTCAACCCAGCGATGGAAGAGGTTGAAGATTTGAGGGACGACTTCGTGATGTTTGATATAATAGCTGCAAGACACATGGCAATTGTCCTTAAATAGGTAATTTATCTATCAAAATCTCTGTTTAAGAACCTAAGTTTAAATTATTTTAAACTTTGTTTTGGATTTATTTGAATTTCAGACTTTTACAAAGAAGTGTACGCTAACAAAATGTTACAGACTTCACACACGAAGTCTAATGTGAGACTTCACCCGAGACTCGAGAAGTCTGTAAGCCCTAAACTCTAAACATCAAATGTTTTTTTCACTTTTTGTTAACAAATACTAACATTTGACATCAAAATAGTATAATATATCCAAAATCTAACAACTATACGAAGGATCACCATTTTATATCAGAAACATATCAAACTAAGTCTAACCCTAAAGATATATGCATGGATTCTTACCCATTGGTAACCTCTAACCTATATATATGCCTCACATGGTTTACATCAAATGGCTTAGTTTTATGAAATTTTATTTTTCAAACCTATTCGCTTTGATTTAAAATAATTTATCTTTCAAAACTTTTGATCGAAATATTATTTTATCATTTTTTAATTTAAATTGCACATTTAATTACGGTTCTAAACTTCATGGTCTATGTCTGCAACTGTTTATGGTATTTTAGAACATAATCAACCTTACATGCTTAAATTTTATGAAATTTTTGGAAATTTTAATTTATAAAGTTCATATTTTAAATAATCTTATTTTTTTTAGAAGAAATTGCATTGAAATTATTTTTATTATTTTCTTAATTTAAATCTAAGGTTTAATTACGGTTCAGACTTCATGGATGTCATGAACGAAGTCTACTGTGAGACTTCGTTCAAGAAGTCTACGCCGTGCGGAGGTTAGAACTGTAATTGCAGTTTCTTTTTTTTTTTTTTTTGCAAATACGGAGGTTAATGTAATTTTCATACACTTATAGTCTAGTTTTGCATTTGTGTCAATTTAAGATTTAGTTTTTCATTCAAACTCAATTTTAAATTTAGTTTTAGCAATTCCTCCTTTATTATATACCAATTTGTCCACCAAATACTAATTAATTAAACATGTAAACAAAAATTTATAAAACTCATGGGGAATTTATAAAAATGTGTCCACCAATTTGATCATGGGTACCTTTATAAATTTATAAATTTATAAAATTTATAAATTTATAAAATTTATAATAGTTTATAAAGATGTGATAGTTAATTAGTATGGGTAAATATAAAGTGTTAATTACCCCCTCCCCTTCAACTAGCTCTGTCACTGTTCACTAGTCCAGACAAAAGCTTGTCTAGGTAAATTTGTTAGCAAAACAAGCTCGACTCATAAATATAATTTTTTCTTTAATTAGAACTTATGTTTAAAATTTGTGGATGTCTTCTCTTGTAGTACCGTAGGTTTTATGTTGGACGAATTTTAAGAAGAAAATAAGAAATATCTGGCATTGTGAAGAAAAAGTAAAACTACTTTATTTTACAAATTATACTGACAACTGTTTTATCGAATGAATAGTTACACATTCATGCATGTTTATAAGTTGAAGATAACATAAAAAGGAAGTGGTGTATACACAACCACCCAGTTTTGACGTTACTTTTTTACAGGTCACAACCAACCAAACTCTCCAAATACATTGTTATAACATTGAATGCTTTCTATTAATTACTTTTGCTTTTATTCCTATTAATTAAGATTTCAACCAAACTCTTTCTTCTATTTTTCCTTTTTTACCTCTGTTCTTTTTTCTCTTTCTTCTTAAGTAATTAAAAGTAAAATTATTAACACATCTGTTTAGGAGTATGCATTTGTTGATAAAATCTAGTATATATAATAATGCAGAGAGAGGATAATTAAAACCAGTTTAAAAGAAAGAGACTCACATAAACATTGAGAAAAACATATTTGAGAAATTTGGCTCCCTTGTTGTGATGAGTATCGAGTAATTTGATTTTGTAATACGAAGCCGAAACATACCCAAACATTGGTCCTGTGGGATAAGGATCAGGATAAGGTACACGCACGTCTGGGTAACTAATATGATTAATTAAGTGTTCTTTTTTTTTTCTGTACAAAGTATAAGGATAAATTTTTTGGGTAAATTTTTTTTTTTTTTTTTTTTTAATTTGAAGATTCAGTTTTTCTTTTGGGTAAGTATAATTGAATGTTTTATGGCGTTTTCTTGGTGATTCAATTTTAGGTTCTATGAATTATTTATACATTTTTCTTGTGATATGAAAGTTGTTTTTTTGTTTTTTTCCAGTGATATGAAAAGTATTTAGATATATCTGTTACCATACCTGCCACATATTGATAACTAAATTTTGTACCTGTAGTTGTTATGTTTTAAAAAGCCAATATGAAATTTCAAATATTTTCAAATATCTCTGAAGAATATGTTTACTTGTGCGAGGTTACTTGCCTCGTCCTGTTACTCGTTAAAGTAGCCAACTAAGAAGATATGTACGAGTTATTTTTATATTACTTGATTCACTTGTTATATGCTTGAAGTTTAATTCATTTTGTAAGCTTATTATTAGTTAATCCATAAATATATTGTATAACTGAGTTGTCTAGACCATTCGATTTCAGGTTGCATTTTTGATTAATCTTTGAAAATACCTTAAATATTTCAGGGTATTTCAAAGTTAGGCAGATTAATAATATATATAATCTTTCGGGTTAAAATTTTAGAGATTGTGTTATGTTTGATATCCCAAGTTATCATTTGATATTCCGGCATAAAGTATACTATACTATCATGTTGTGTCAACTCTTATTTAGTTTATTTAAATAACTTCAATTGTAGGGTGAAAAAGGAATTCGTAGGTTATAAACCAAAGTTTCCAACTAAAGCTCAAATTTTACTATGACCCGCATCAGAAAGTTCTTCACGAGAGAGATGTTGATCGAGCAATGGAATCAAGTGTTGCGGAGCCAAGATGAATACAATGGTGTATTGTCGAGGTCAAATGTTTCGAAGTCGAACACCGAAGAAACGGAGAAAAAGCAGGGGAAGAAGAAGAAGGATTGCGAAGAAACGGATAAGAAGCAGGGTAAGAGGAAGAAGGATTGCGAAGAAATGAAGAAGAAGCAGGGGAAGACGAAGAAGGATTACGAGGGCATGAAGTTAGAGTGGAAACCTGAGGACTGTGCACAACCATTCGGCGAAGTGAGTAAGGTTAGTGGTGAGGGAGTAAAAAAAATAAGTCATTTCGAGACATTCAAGTTTCATGGCAAAAAATATGGGCTGGTGAGTTTTGTTTTGCTTTTTGTTTTATTAAATTTAAAAGCTTCGACTTATTACAGCAATTTTCTAGTATTTAAAATTGGTTTGTAAAATATTTGACCAAATACTATGTGGACCTTGTTCCAAAAATTATAGAAATTTAGAATGAATTAAAAATTTAATGTCTTTTCATAATTTTTTATTTTTTTATAGTTATTTCATTTAGAGTTTATATGATAAGCAGTACAACAATTTTCTTAATATTTGTGAAAAAAACTATAACTATATTTATAATGAGACAAGTTTTGTTTTTGTGTAGCTTTTTTTTTTTAATTGCATTACCATTTACAGTATAATTTTTTCCCTATAGGAGGATTCAGTGCTATTGGTTCCAGAGGAGCCAAACCATAAGCACTATTGTGCCATCATAAAGGTTAGTAATTAAGAAGAACAAAAAAATAATTGATACGATTTTCAGTTATTACCTTATCAGTTAATCAAATTGTTTTGTTGGACAGGATATTTATATACCAAACAAAGAAAGATACGTGAAGCTGGAAGTACAATGGTTTTATCGCCCTGAGGATGTAGATAAAAAACATCTTGGAAAATGGGAATCCAAAGATCCAAGAAACCTATTCTACAGTTTCCATCGCGATGAGGTGCTTGCCGAAGCTGTGAAGTGCAAGTGTATTGTGTCTTTCGTGCCAGAGAATAAGCAAATCCCAAACCCTAGAGAGCATACTGGTTTCATCGTGCAAAATGTTTATGATATTGTGAAGAAGAAGCTGAGGAAGTTGAGTGATAATGAATATGACGTGCATCAAAAGCAAGAGATTGATTTTCTAGTGGGAAAGACGATTTCAAGACTTGGTGATCTTCCTGACATTGAGATAGACCAAACGACTAAGATTTCAAGGCTTAAAAGATTTGTTAGAAAAATGTTAATAATAGCTGAGAGAACGAGTCCTAAAGCTAGTATGGATTATAAGTCGATCTTGGAGGATTTTGATTTATTAACTGGTGATTCGGATCGTGACAAGAGATTGGAGGAGATTCTGGAAGCAGTGAAGCACGAGTGTCGTACAAGTAAGATGAAAAAAGCTGGTGATTATGATTCTTACTGGCCCGATGATGTTGTTCCAGTGGTTCGAGCTCTTGAGCAGGTCTTATATGATTCTGTGGCTGAAGATATGTCAACGTATGAACAAAAGTTGGAGATTCTGGTTAATGAACTCAAGGTTAGTTTAATTCCTTTTTGTTTGTGTCTTTTTTATTTTTTATTCGGGTCAATGCATGTGCTCCTGAAGCCCTAATCTTTGAAAAATATTTCATTCTAAAATCTGCAGTTTTGTTCGTCTATAAATTGATCTAACGAATTAATGATAAAAAAAAATTCTAAAATAAGCTTATATATACGTCAGAATACGATACAGCGTATGTATAAAGTTTTAAAGGTATTTATAAAGCATTTCTAAGGTTTTTAATAAGGTTTTATAAGATTTTATAAGATATTTATTAGGTATGTTTTTGGTTTACACAAGATAAAAAAATAATTTGTGTATGCTTTTATAAGATTATACACCTTTTTGATAAAGTTTTAGGGAGGAAACATTTTTTAAAGTGAGATCGAGAAAGGGGCATTTTTAAGAATTTCCCTAAAAATAATAGTAGATCTCAAATAGTAAAGTACATGATATTAGAAAAAAATAACGCTTTTTAAGTGTTTTGTTTCTTTTTCTTAAAAATACTAAACAATACGACATTGTTTTATCACATTATATTTAAAAATTTGATATTTCTGGGTATCTGAAAATGTATATAATGTGTGGAGTGCCACATTGTGATGTTTGAATTTCACATTTTGACATTAGGCTATAGGGAATCTACAGAGATTCTAGGGACTTATCGAAGATAATCGAGAAAATTTTATAGGAATTTTAGTACATCATCCCTTCATTCATTATGTAATTTGATGTTACTTAAAAAGTAATTTCATTATGTAATTTATAAGAATTTAGTTCATCATCTCTAAGGTATGATAATATACTCTTATAATATTATCTTGATTTACATCGACTACACGATCTAGGTAAGATCTACTCTAATAATCTTGTTTATAATTGGAGAGTACTAGAAACTGGTGTAGAGGTGTTCTCAGTTTGTTGCAAATATCATTTTGAGTTAGCTTATATTTTCTTCATTTGTTTCACTTTTCTGTATTCGAGTGTTTAATTGTGATCTCTTCTTGTGTGTTTGCAGAACTCACGAGTGCTAGCTAGACGACTTATAGATGGCGAATTAAAACCTGAACAAGTTATAAAGATGACGCGCTATGAGCTAACGGTAATCTCCTCCTTCACAACATTTCTTCAAATTGGAGTGTTTCTCTTGGAATTAAAAAACTAAACTGGTTTATTATTAATGTAATTCTCATAAGGTTTTTTTTTTTCTGGGATTAGCGTGGTTTCACTTTTGTTGAAATAACGGCCGACCTCGAAGAGCCAATATTGAAGAAAGATGCTCCATCTACCTCCAAAAGTGTTGGAAGCAAGCTCGAAGATTAAAGAAGATACTAAACCTTCAAATAATATACCTAATGGAATCTTGCTCTTCTTGTTTTTTTTTCTGTTTATCTTCATTTTTAGAAGGTTTCTTTCCTAAAGTTTTCTGTCAAGGTAAGGTGCAGATCAAGCCTTTTTCATTTCATGACTTATTATCTAAAACTTCAGTTATTAAAGTTTAAATATTTCTATTGTGTCATCTTTGTAACATGTGTGGCATATATTCAATTGAACTATTGTCATTGTTTTTATTTCCCAATAATTTGTTTTGATATCATAGAGCATAGAAAGAGTTTGTACCCTACCAATCACGGAATTATAACCTTTGACGCATTTATGAACAATACGAGAGGAGATATAGCATGCACAAACTAAATGGGTGGCAAAATTAAGTTTGCTAAAGAAGCAAATGAATAGCGGGAGTATTTAAAGATTGTATTGTGATTTGTGAGTAACATAAATTAAAGAAACTAGGTATATACCCGTGCTACGCGCCGGGACTTTGTTCATATTATTTATTTTTGTATTTAATAAATTAATATATTTTGTTTTACTAAAAAATAATTTTTTTTTTATTTTTTGAAAAATACATAAACAAATACACTACAAATTATTATTTTTCTAATAAGAAAACCTCCATGATTATTTTTTCCAGTTAAAACCTCTTTTGAATTATTTTTCAATGCTTTTATCTCTCTTGTATCTCTTTCTCTCTCTTCTCAATATCTCTGTAAATTTATTCGTTCTGAACTCAATCTCTCTTTTTCTTCTTCCCTTGACCTTAAGTCACTTAAAAATATTTTCATCTACTTAATCAGAATCATCTGTGAAATTTTTTTCCCTAAATACCATAATCATATTTCAATGATTCTCTTACAATAACTTCATTAAAAATTTACCAAAATAATATTTTTTTAAGATCAACAAACTCTGAATCATTGGTCTTTCTTACAAGAACATCGTTAGTTCAATCCACAGTCAAATATTATTATTTTTTACTTCTACAATATTTCAAGAAACAATATCTGCAAATTTATCTTGACTCTCTTATCAACCGTGCCAACAAAAAAGCTTGAATCTTTTTTACAACAACTTTGGTGAGCATATTCCAAAAAATTTCAATGATATAAAATTCTAACAAAGTTTTGATTCACATAATTAACTCACATATTGGATTCCACTGTAGCTCGGAGACAATTGCCGGTCATTACAAAATCTCTGACTCTTACGTACAACAATCTAATTGTGTGATCTCTGAGTCATTGTATTTTCAATTTTTGCTATACGTTTTTGGTCTTTCCAAAAAACATCTTCGATTCGTTTCCAAAGAGTATCCTATGGAGTTTTGAATTTGTTGAAATATTGCTTCTCACCAATAATCTCACATCGGAGAATTTTGAACTTTAATATTTGCATATAAAAGATTGAGATGCTAATTTCAGCTCAAATTAGTATTTTAGCGTGATTTCAATAGATTTATGTCTTGAGATAGATTTTCAAAGAAGATAAAAATCCGCTCTATATTGCATATATTTTCTAATAATATTTTTTAATAATTATTTTCAAATATTTATTGATTTAATGTTTAAATTGTATATATGATTTTTTTTTTTTTTTTTAAAAAAGAAATTGTATATTCTTGGTTCGGTTTGTAGTAAAAATAACCGGATAGTTAAATTGAGTACACTATATTATTTTTTTAAACATCAAATAGACTTCAACTCTAACTAAATTAAATTAATCACTTATATTGTATGAATTTATATAAGACTTAGTTTAAATTGTACTAAAATTAATTAGTTCTTTTAATAAATACACTATATTATTATTTTTAAAATATTAAATTAACCTCAAATCTAGCTATTATAAATATATGAAATTTTAGTAAAGGTAAAAAACTGATATGTCAAATTTGAGTATGATGTGTATTAATTATTATATTTTTATTGGTTACATGTTTTAATTGAAATGTCATCTTTCTAGTGTCATTTTTGTAATTATTTTTTTATTTTACAAAGTAAGTTCATTCTTTAAAATTTGTAACCCTTCTAATTATTTTTGCATTTTACAAAGTAAGTCTATACTTTAAAATATGTAGCCCATCACAATAAATCTTAACTATCATAATTATCTAATTATTTTTGCATTTTACAAAGTAAGCCCATACTTTAAAATCTGTAGCCCTTCTAATTATTTTTGCATTTTACAAAGTAAGCCCATACCTTAAAATCTGTAGCCCATCACAATAAATCTGTAGCCCATCACAATAAATTTGTAGCCCTCACCATAAATCTAGCTTATGTGTATTAATTAAAATGTTCTGATTGGATAATAATTTTTGCTGATGTGTCAGATGGAGGATGATTGAAAATGCTGATGTGTCAGTATATGGAAAGACACAAGCCTTGTTAGTGTATTGATTATGTTTTTTAAAGAAAGAAGGAGGCTTGGGTCTTGAAATAATACTACTAAGGAAGATAACTAATTACAAAAAAGAGATAAAGTTGCATCAGTTAAATTATATCAGAAAATAAAGTGATACTATTTTGAATTACTTATTAGTTATTGATACAAAAAAATATAGTTTAATATTATATAAAGTCTATTTCCGACCACCGTCTATTTTTTTTTTTAAATAAAGTCGTCGGAAATTTCTGACTAATTTCCGACCACCGTCTATTTTTTTTTTAAATAAAGTCGTCAGAAATTTCTGAATAATTTCCGACCACCGTCTTCTAGTCGGAGGATTTCTCGGAATATTTCGACAAGTTTCCGGCAAATTTTTCTGGTCAGAACTTAGTCGGAAATGTAGTCGGAAATTTTTTGACCAGATTCCGATGACTTTTCCGACTAAGCCTTTGGTCAGAAATTTCCGACTACTTTTCCGACCAGAAGCCTTTTCCGACCAAGTTTTTTCGACTATTCCACGTTGGTCGGAATCTCGTCGGAAAAGCCTATTTCCGACCATTTTCCGACTAATTCGGTGGTCGGAAATGGCTATGCATTCTTGTAGTGTATTTTCAATAATTGGCGATAGTATTAGGTTGTCTAAAAATATTAACTTTTAAACATAGTTACGTCTAAAAATTATTAGCATCGAAGTTCTCTATCTTCAAAGCTTAATTCATGAGTTCTTTTGTAAAATAAATAACATCAACAAATTTAAAATCTTTTTGCTCATTTTTTTTTCCTTATAGGTAAATACTTAAAGCAAATATGACCAGGTTTATAACATACAAAGAAACAAAAAAAGAAATCATTAAGAAAGACTATACAAGATACTTATATTACTATCCTTGATCTTACATTTTCTCCATCAACCAACATTTTAACGCAGGTAAATGTTGAACATGTTTTTCATTTACCACAAAATGTGTGGTAATTCTTCCCAAGTATTTTTTACAAATATATATATATATATATATATATAACCAAAGAAAGATAATTCATTGGTTTGGTTATAGAGAACCCAAAAAAAAAAAAAAACTCTTTCGCCAACAATTACCCCTAAATCTCACCAAAATACTTTGATACACAATCAATATATCAGACCTCTTTTACAAAACAAATTTCACTCGCAGCTCTCTAACCAAGTCATACCAGCTGAACTTCTTTAAAAGTATACCCAGCGTGTCTTTGTGTATCAAAATCATAGGTCATCAACAATATTTTATTATTGTCTAAGTGTATGTATGGTATTTCTTCCCAAGTATCTTTTACAAACATATATATATATAACAAATGAAAGATAAATCATAGGTTTGGTTATAGAGAACCCAAAAAAAACAATATTCTTTCGCCAATATTTATCCCTAAATCTTGCCAAAATACTCTAACACCCAAACAATATATTCAGACTTTTTCTTATAAACCATATTTCACTCACACCTCTCCAACCAAGTCACACCAGCTGAACTTCTTTAAAAGTATACCAGTGGTCTTTCTGTATCAAAATCAAGGGTCATCGACAACATTTTATTATTGTCTAAGCGTATTATACATGATAAATACAACAACTAAACCGTCAAAATAATTTCAAAAGCGTTCATAGTTAAACCCATTACCTTGAATGTTGAAGTAATGCATCTATGAAAATGCAGTGTAACGTTACTAACATATCTAAAATTATACCAGTTAATAAGTGAGAATATTCTACATGCAAGGACCTCATTGAATTTTTCTTAAACTATGTAAGCATAAATTGTATTATAGTATTAGCTAATCCTAGTTACCAACATTCTGTTTGTTGTTCTTATAAAAAAAAAACATTTTGTTTGTTGATCATCTCGTCCCTAAAGTCGAGAAAATCTATAACGTATTTTCATGTATCTTCATATATCTTCATGTAGCCATTTAATTTTCAATGCTTCATCACTTTGCTTCTTGGTGCTCATTATTTACAAAAACACCCTCACTAATTTTTTTTATTGCCTTCGCCTCGATTGTTTTCCTAAGATATGCATCCACAAGAAAAATATAAAGAGATGTAAGATGAAACACTTAGAAACGGTAAAATTTTACCACACCTTGTAGGTGTATTTTCTTCGTACCTTGATCATTATTGAATTTCATTAGAATGCCTCAATAATTATATTCGTTAGAATTGAAAGATTCGATCAAATTTGATGCTAAGAAGATATAGCAGCATCCGTCATAGTTTTTTTTTCGTGGGGGAACCCATGACCTCATCCTTAGATGATTCAATCATACTATGATTTCATTGTTAAAATTAAGCTACGAAATTCTAACTCTCTCTTCTTATTTCTCTTATCATCAACAATGTCACAGTTTTATTCCTAAATATTCCCTTCGCCCCCACCAAAATCCCTACCACATATCTCTCCTATCCCTCATCTCCATTGATTTTGAATTTGGTGCTAGAGTCACCGCTTACATCGTTATTTTTCACCAGCCTCGACACCATATTTGACTTGAATTGGTTATCGATTTTTTTCGGATAAACGGTGATTGTAATACTCATCATGTTCTCCTGTGGTACTTCCAACTCTTCGCTAATCTTGTAGAAATATCTTATACGATTAGACTCGAATATCCTGAAATAATTTTGAAAATTGGTTAAATTGTTAAACTTACCAATATAATTGACATTGTTATATTTATTAGCATTTTTAAGGGACACATGTCATTCTCTCCGTCAGCCCGTGTAGAGTGGACCAACTTTTATATATAAGATATATACATATACTATATAGTTTCGGAAATGACAAAACCCTTAGGACCAATTCATTATTTATTCGTTCTCTCTCTGTCTCGACCTGAATAAGTGTGGTATATATGGATTTCTTCTTTTTTCCTTGAATCCATCTAAAATTTTTTATTTTTCTTTACTCTTTTAATCGATTCGATTGATAGTTTAGGGTTTTGTTATTGAGATCGTTGAGGAGATTTACTCTTCCGCTAGGTTACGTCTGAGTTTTGTTATTTAAATTCTAGTGAGCTTATGGGTTTTGCTTACTCTTGACGGTGAATGGTTCGTTATTAGATGAGTGTGTTCGTATTGTCATATATGAGTCGTAGTCTTGTTTTTATCTTTGCATTTACATAAGGGATCGTGCTTTGAAGATGAGTGGAGTTGGAGAGAAATTTTCTGGAACGACAAAGACACCAACATATTTGCTCAAATCGAAATGTGGGAGAGCAATTGTTGTGAAGCTCAATTCTGGTGTTGATTATCGAGGTGGGTTCTCTCTCTCTCTCTCTCTCTCTATTCTTCATATTCTTATGTGTTTTGTGTGGCTGTATAGCTTTGGTTTTGCAGTTAATGGTTTAGTTTTTGCAAGTTCTCTATCTATCTCTACTGCACTTTAGGTTAGAAGTTTTGACTTAGGACTGGTTCTTTTGGCTATGTTAATGGAATGAAAGAGTTACTAGTTAAAAGCCCACTCAAAAACTTCATTTGAAGGTTATATCTCTAACGTTCCAGTGACTTTTTAAAAAACTTGTCAACATGAGAAGTTTTCCTTACATTTTCAGTGGTGTTCTTGTTAATATTGTTCAATGCTTTTCTTAAGAACATTTTCCTTTCTTCCTGCAATAAGGCAAAATGGCAAAGTGATAGTATATTTTGATGAAAAAAGCGAACAACTTGGTTATGATTCTAAAGGTTTACTTAGATCATGGATAGGTCAATTAAGTAATAATGTGAACTTGTTACCCATTAACTACAACAATTGGAGATTGGTTAGTCTTCACATAAAGGATAAGGTTTGTGATGTTATTTAGGTAACACACATTATTCTACTTATTTTATGGTAATTTATAATATTTTCTAATTTATGGTTTTTGTATAAAGTGTTAAATAAGATTTATAGTTAGACCCTACTGTTGTTGTTATTTATTATGATAAAACACATTTTCTGTTGACATGATTTCATTCCAGGCAAAATTTTGGTTTGATGACCCAAAGAAAAGAAAGAAATATGTGATGGGTTTACTAGGGAGCAGATGCAAGGATATCAAACTGCGTATATGGAAAGAGTACAAACGGGATAACAAAAATGAAATGATCCAAAATTGACCAAAGAGAGTTCCTCAAGATCAATGGCATCATTTTGTTCACATGAGGTTTAGTGAGAAATGAAGGTATGAATTATATCTATACATAACTGTATATTAAATGAAAGTAAAATTTTCATATATTCTCCAATATCTGAGTTTATAGAAAATGTGAGACCGGAATACAAAAAGTCGAAAAAAATCATTTTACACCTCATGTATGTGGAAGAAAGAGTTTGCAAGGAAAAGAAGAGAGATGGTAAGTAACTTAGTTCTTTTATACCGACGGCAAACCGACAGAGTTAAACCGTTGGAATTACCGACGGGTTAGCTTGTCGGTAAAAACCGACGGAATAACCGACGGTCTGGCTATTGTATAACCGACGAATATTTAAATTTTTTGAATAAAATTTTTAAAAATTTTTAAAATTTTTAAAAATTATTAAAATTTTTTGTTTTTGTTTTAAATTAATTTAATTTTAATTATAAAATTAATTATAAAGTTAATATAAAATAAAAAAAGTTTTATAAAATTAATAATAAATTTGAATTTATAAATAATATAAAAAAGTTTAAAACTAAATACTAATATTCCAATAAACAAAAACCAAAAACGAAATTATAAACAAAACAAATCAAGGGGTCGGGTTCGGAGGATCTCTCGGGAAGGCTTGTCCCATCGCTGCTTCCACTCGTTGATTGTCTTCTTATATTGCTCTTTCGCGAGAGCATCGAACTCCTTACGAACCTCGTAAGTATGCTCAGGAGCCCATGTAAAATCTTGCTACAAATGAAAAAAAACCGTTTGTTAATATACATTTTAGTTAATTATAACAAGTAAAAAAAACACTCTAAAAGGTTCAAAATACTTACAGCAAACTGTCTGAACCACAGCTCTTTGTCAGAATCAGGCATAGCCGAGTATTTTGGATATGATTGCTTCAAAAGGCCTTGCATCATGCGCAAGAACGACTTGGTGATGCTGTTAGCTGTATATCTAAACCTACCAACAAAAAGAAAATTGTAAGTTATGATTTTTACTTTTTATAAAAAATATATGTACTTGTAAAATACTTACCATGTCGCATTCCAGTATAAGATGGGATGGAGACGGAGTAAATGGGTTCGAACCGGCTGCGATACAAGCTCCTCGATAGTCATGTCCATTGGTCCCACAGAAGTCTGGGACTCTGGGACATGAGAAACAGAATGAGTCGCGGAGGGAGAATCACGTGGTCAGGGTTGGGTCGAGCGGCCCGACTGAGACTGACTCCGAAGAAAAGAATCGTAATCCCTTAAATTATAAAACAAAAAAAAGTTACAAAATGTACACATCAAAAGTTTTATAAATCCTAAAAGTTTTATTAAATTTTCATAAAAGTCTTATAAAAGTTTTATAAACTCTTAATAAATCCTAAAAGTGTTATAAAATTTTCATAAAAGGCTTATAAAAGTTTCATAAACTCTTAATAATTCTTAAAAGTTTTATAAAATTTTCATAAAAGTCTTATAAAAGTTTCATAAATTCTTAAGAAAATCCTAAAAGTTTTATAAAATTTTCATAAAAGGCTTATAAAAGTTTCATAAACTCTTAATAAATCTTAAAAGTTTTATAAATTTTTCATAAAAGTCTTATAAAAGTTTCATAAACTCTTTATAAATCTTAAAAGTTTTATAAAATTTTCATAAAAGTTTTCTAAAAATTTCATAAATTCTTAATAAAATTCTAAAAGTTTTATAACATTTTCATAAAAGTCTTATAAATGTTTCTAAAATTCTTAATAAATCCTAAAACAAAGTATATTTTCTTTATTCACAAAAATTTTATAAAATCCAAAAAGTTTTATAAAATGCAATCAATTTGGAAAATAAAATTTCTTTATTCCTAAAAAATCTTAAGATTTTTTTTTTTCAACAATTCTAATAATTTTTAACAATTCTAAACATATATTAAGATTTTTTTTTTCAACAATCCCTAATAATCCCTAACAATTCTAATAATCCCTAACAATCTTTAACAATCTAGATTTAAGTTTTTTTTTTAACAATCCCTAACAATCTAGATCCCTTTTTAAGATTTTTTTTCAACAATCTCTAACAATTCTAATAACCCCTAACAATCCCTAACAATCTAGATTTAAGATTTCTAACAAGTTTACAATCAAATCCAACGTTCTAATATATCAAATTCTAAAATACTAAAAACATGAAAAAGATAGACAAAAACTTACATATTCAAGAGAGGAGATCGGTGGAGAGGAGATCGGTGGAGAGGAATCAGTGGAGAGGAGCTCGATGGGAAGAATCGGTGGAGAGGAGATGGAAGTTTGAGAGTTTAAGTTTTTTTTGGTTTCGACGAAATGAGGAAGAAGAAGAGATTCTCGGTCTTTTATTCGTGAAAACCGACGGACGTCCATCGGTTTCAATTTATAATATTGCATGCATTTTTATTGGTCGATCAACCTTCGGGTTTCAAGACAAAACCGACTGGTCGTGACAAAAACAGACGGCAAAACTGACGGGTCCTAAAAACCGACGGCAAAACCGACAGCAATATTTAAATATTAATAAAATATGGTTTCCCGTCGGTTATCCGTCGGTTTTTTCAAGCTAAACCGACGGTAAAATCGACGAAAATTTTTAATATTATCAAAATTCGGTTTCCAGTCGGTTATCCATCGGTTTAGCTTGAAAAAACCGATGGATTTTTGAATTTGGGGTTTGTTTAGGGTATTGAGTTAGAGATTATGAATAATAACAGTTACACACACTTAGAAAAGGTTTTAATAGATTTTGATCACTATCAATAACAATGTATAACAATTTAAAATATCAAAACATTATCTCACAAACTAATCTATAACTTACATATACATTCATAACTTTACTTATTTCATTACAAGTTTTCTAAAACTTTTAATTTTGACCAATTTGTTTATTTTTACTGATTATTTATGTTCAAAATGCAGAGTAGAAGAGATATAACCTATAACTTAGAAGTCGCATGTCGATAAACAACAAAAAATGAAACTCCCATCGGTTTCGATGAGAAAACCGATGGGTTACATATATTATCAATATTTTGTCATTATCCCTCGGTTTAGATGAAAAAACCGACAGACTAACCGACGGGTTACATATATTATTAATATTTTATCATTATCCGTCAGTTTAGATGAAAAGATCGACAGACTAACCGACGGGTATATGATCGTTATCAGAACCCGTCGGTTGTCCGTCGGTTTTTTGTCTTTTTTTACCGATGGGTTAGGAACCGTCGGTTTTTACCGACGAATTACCGACGAGTACCGATGATATATCATGGTTTTTACCCGTTTTTAGCCATGATATAAGTCCTTTTTGTTGAGTATTTTCTCTAGATTTAGAGTCTTTCAGGTTCTTTTCAAGATATAGGCGCTATGGAGCTAATTGGAGAATTTGAGAAGCTTTTGAGGCAATCTGGAGTTGAAGCCGTTCGGGAACAAGCTCAGCATCGATCGACACTGAGAAGCATCGATCGACACCCTTCGTTTGAGAGTTCCACGACCAGAAGACCAAGCATCGATCGATACCACTTATAGTATCGGTTGATGCCCGTGACCAGAACGCAAAACAAACCCGAGATTCATTCAGAAGCTTTCCTTATTTTTC
>SMJT01000069.1:419752-489462 GCA_004349715.1 Crucihimalaya himalaica
ATTCCTTTGCAAATTCATAGAATTTAAGCAAGCATTAAAGTTCAAGTTTGATTGTTCACAAAATCCCTAAACCAAATTCCTTTGCAAATAGGGCTTTTGCTCACCAAACACTAGATCAGGCAAATCAATCACACTTCCGTGTCAATTAACAACCTAAAGTCAGATTTTAGTTCGCGAGGCTAAAATCAGCATTAAACTCAAGTCTAGGTGAAAAGCTCTATAGATTATTCCCTAACAATCAATTCAAATCTAACAATTCATCAAGTACCTTTAAATAACCCTAATCCTAACAGGGAATCTACTCAGACATGGTGAATGCAACAAACACAATGAATAGAATAGATATCATAATATAGAAATCAAATAGAGTAGAAATACAAAGAGGTTCAAGAATTCTTCTCTAAAACTCAGTTGCAGAAGAACTCTTTCTCCAGAAATCACAAGGTACCCTCTAATGAGGCTCTCAAAACCTAATTAATATGTTCTAAAAACGTTTTGGAATCTATCTCGAAGTTTGGGAGTCCCACGACCAAAAGACCAAGCATCGATCGATACCACTTATGGCATCGGTCGATGCCCGTGACCAGAACGCGAGACAAACCCGAGATTCATTCTGAAGCTTTCCTTATTTTTCGAGATAGATTCCAAAACATTTTAGAACTATATAATTAGGTTTTAGAGCCTCCTTAGAGGACACCTTGTGATTTCTGGAGAAAGAGTTCTTCTGCAACTGAGTTTTAGAGAAGAATTCTTGAACCTCTTTGTATTTCTACTCTATTTGATTTCTATATTATGATATCTATTCTATTCATTGTGTTTGTTGCATTCACCATGTCTGAGTAGATTCCCTGTTAGGATTAGGGTTATTTAAAGGTACTTGATGAATTGTTAGATTTGAATTGATTGTTAGAGAATAATCTATAGAGCTTTTCACCTAGACTTGAGTTTAATGCTGATTTTAGCCTCGCGAACTAAAATCTGACTTTAGGTTGTTAATTGACACGGAAGTGTGATTGATTTGCCTGATCTAGTGTTTGGTGAGCGAAAGCCCTATTCGCAAAGGAATTTGGTTTAGGGATTTTGTGAACAATTGAACTTGAACTTTAATGGTTGCTTAAATTCTATGAATTTGCAAAGGAATTTGGAATTCTAGGTTTAGGCATAGATAGTTTTCGCAACGACAGTTGGTTTACTTTACATCTGTGTTTCAAGTTTGAAAGCGGAGCTTAATTTATTCCTGATAATCGATTTGATTTGATAATTCTGATTTGCCTGCAAGTTTCCTTAAGCCTAGCGTTTTCCTCCATTGATTTTATATCCTTGATTTACTTGCTTTTGTCATTTCTTAATTTTATCTATTCTGCTTAGCTTAGTTCTTATTTCTGAATCTATTGAGTGTTATCTTGAGTCTTTGTGGTTCGACCCTTAAAATACTATAGCGACTGCTTAGATACTTTTAGGGTATTAGTTTTGAGCATATCAACCGACGACAACAAACTCGTCGGTTTTCCGTGCGTAATCCATCGGTAAAAACCAATAGAATAGTAAACCGTCGATTTGGCATCGGTTTTCTCTGTGTTTTCTTGTAGTGTAAAAAGAATAGGAAAGTTTTGATGCTCCAACTCCCGAGGTAGATGGTTCAGATATTTTGATGCAGTTGTGAGATTTTGGAGCACCAAGGACTCCTGACGTGGGTGGTAATGGGCATTATCCTGTTGACGGTGCTGGAACATATCACAATTGGCATAAGAAGAGCATTTTTTTGGGATTTGCTGTATTGGAAAGACCAATTGTTGCGGCACAATCTTGATGTCATGCACATTGAGAAATTTTTTTTGATGACATCATGAACACTGTCCTAAACATCCACGGGAAGACAAAAGGTAATTAAAAGTCTAGACTAGACTTGGCGGATATTTGCTCTCGCCCTGAGCTTGAAGTAATGCATAATGGGAGATGTCCGATTCCTGCCTATCGCTTAAATGCGCCATCTAAAGAAGCGTTCTTCGACTGGATTATTCAAAGCGTTAAGTTCCCGGATGGTTACGCATCAAATTTGCGTAATTGCGTAGACGTTGGAGAAGGGAAGTTTATTGGAATGAAGAGTCATGATTGTCACGTTGTGATGCAACGCTTCCTTCCATTTGCGTTTGCACATCTTCTTCCAGAAAATGTTCACGAAGCTATTGCAGGTACATTTTTTAATTTGAAAAAAATAATTTTCCGTCGATTTTGTATATATATATATATATATTCTAATAATTATTTATTTTAAATATGTATACATGAGTTGGTGCTTTCTTTCGAGGTATATGCACGAGATCGGTAACAGTTAATGGTATCCGCAATTTAGAAACAAATATCCCGATGATTTTATGTAACCTCGAGAAGATATTTCCACCGTCATTTTTCGATGTTATGGAACATCTGCCAATTCACCTCCCGCGAGAAGCAGAATTAGGAGGCCTAGTTCAATATCGGTGGATGTATCCTTTTGAGCGGTATATGTATCATTTGAAAAAGAAAGTTAAAAATTTAAGCAAAGTCGAGGAATCTATTGTGGCGCAGAGCATCAACGAAGAAGCGTCACATTTTGCCGAATATTATTGTCCATCCGAGGACCGAACGAAGAGTCGTCGACCTTCTCAACATGATGATGGGGGAGAACGACCAAGTTATGCTGTGTATGTTCCTAATTTGTTTACACAAATTGGTCGCTTAAGTGGAAAAGGAGAAGTCTCGGAAACTAACAGAGCAGGAATATACGCATTTGCATATGTATATTCTCAACAATTGTGAGGATATTCAAGAATACGCAAGGTAAGAAATATTTAATTATGTTTACTTTTATAAATAATTTATATGAAATATTAATTTCGTAATAACATTTTTTTTTCTATTTAATATAGGATTTACATGGCCATAATACGCTCATATTACTCATACTATACCGAAGAACAACTCGAGTTGGAAAAACAATGGAATTTTGCTAGTTGGCTCAAATATTACGTAAGTGTTAATTATGTATATGATTGATTTAAATAATATAAATATTAATTTTATGTAATATTACTAACGATTGATGTTTTCTTCCCACATGTTTCCGATGAGAGTTCGGAAGGTCAATCAGTGTCGATCGACACCTATGGAGCATCGATCAACACCATCATTTGGAAGAAATGCGATTGATGATTTCAGTATCGATCGATACCATTCACGGTGTCGGTCGATAGCAATAATCAGAACGCGCATTCTTCAGAAGACCCGAAGAAAAAACAGAAGTTTTCCTTATTTTTCCAATGAACTCCAAAGCGTGTTTTTAGTTATAAAACTAGGTTTTTCAGCCTCCTGGAGGCAGACATTGATTCTTGGAGATAGAGTATTCTTGCAATTGAGTTTTGGAAGAAGAACCTTGAACCCTCCTTGTATTTCTTACTCTATTTTACTTTATGATATCTATCTTATTCATGATGTTTGTTTCATTCAACATGTCTGAGTAGATTCCCTGTTAGGTTTAGGGTTAATCAAAGGTATTTGATGAATTGTTAAATTAGATAAATTGTTAGGAAAATCTATAGAGTTCTTCACCTATACTTGAGATTAAAGCTTATTCTAGCCTCGCGAACTAGAATCTGATATTAGGTTGATTGATTGACACGAAAGTGTGATTAATTTCCTGAACTAGTGTTTGGTGAGCAAAAGACCTACTCGCAAAGAAATTTGGTTTAGGATTTTGTGAACAATTGAACTTGATCGTTAATGCTTGTTTGAATTTATAGAATTTACAAAGAAATTTGGAATTCTAGGTTTAGACATAGATAGTCTTCGCAACGACAGTTGGTTTACTTTACATCTGTGTTTCAAGTTCAAGAGCGGAGCTTATTTTATTCCTGTCATTTGATTTGATTGACAATTCTGATTTGCCTGAAATTTCTCTAAGCCTAGCGTTTTCCCCACTGATTTACTACTTTGTTTTAATTGTTTTGTTATTCTTGATTACATTCATTTTGCTTAGCTTAATTCATATTCTGAAATTTATTGAGTGAACATCTTGAGTCTTTGAGGTTCGACCCCTAGAATACTACAGCTACTGCTTAGATACTTTAGGGTATTATATTTGAGCATATCATAAACCCAAGAGGAATGTTATATGGAGTTCCTGATCACGATCTTTTGCAACCTAGTGGAAGTGGTTTAATGGCCCCTGTAGAGCATTCCCTAGAAGTTACCCTTGCGGTAGATTTCACTTCTTTCACAGATGATAGAGTTGATCATGAATCAGAGGAGAGTATAGGAGTATTTGGGGATGATTCTGATTCAATTCCATCTGATTACTCATCTGACTCAGATTAGATTGTAATTTTGTATTTTTTAAAAAATAATTACAATTTTAAGTATTTTCATATTTGTAGGATTTTACAAAATTTAATAATTCGGTACTTATTTGGTTTTTCAAATGAATAATTTCTGATTTTATATTGGTTTTGCAAAATTTCAAAATGTTTTCAAAAATACAATAACAAATCCGTCGGTTAACCCGTCAGATTTTAGAGATAACCAACGGTTTACCGACGGGTTAATCCTTTTTCGTAGCGACCAAAGTTGACCATCGAAATATGAATAATTTATGTAACCCGTCGGTTAGTCCATCGGTTTTTTCATAAAAACCGACAGAAAACCGACGGCAAACCAACGGGGTATTTGTTTTTCGTTATTTTCAACATGCAACTACTATGTTATAGGTTATATCTCTACTACTATGCATTTTGAACATAACTAATCCCTAAAAATATACAAAATGATCAAAATTAGAAGTTTTAGAAAACTTGTAATGAAATGAGTAAGTTATAGGATTATACAAAATGGGATTATTAGAATTATTGAAACCAAAAAATCTTAAGAATTGTTTAGAAATTATTAGAATTATAGGATTATGAAATTTTAGGAATGAAGAAATTGAATTTTCCAAATTGATTGCATTTTATGAAACTTTTTAAAAAAATTGTATGAGACTTTTATAAAAGTTTTACGATTTATAAAAGTTTTGTGAATAAAGAAAAAGTAATTTCCAAATTAATTTAGGATTTATTAAGAATTTATGAAACTTTTTGGATTTATAAAAATTTTGTGAATAAAAAAAATGTAATTTCCAATTTGATTTAAGATTTCTTAAGAACTTATGAAACTTTTATGAAAATTTTATAAAATTTTTAAGATTTATAAAACTTTTGTGAATAAAGAAAATGTAATTTCCAATTTGATTTAGGACTTATAAAGAACTTATGAAACTTTTATAAAAATTTTATAAAACTTTTAGGATTTATAAAACTTTTGTGAATAAAGAAAAGGGAAAACGATCCATTTCCCCACGAAAAGTATCGCGGAGAACCAGATGCAATCCAATTTATGAACACTATCTAATTGCCCATAGAACTAATATGCGGAATCTAATTCCCTCCGAATTCATAGTTCTCATATCAATTCCTTAATTATCTGAATTGATGTGGTTTACGCGGTTAATGGTTTACTTAACCGACTAACAAATAACGGGTTAAACCTAAATTAAACCAAATTTAAAACCCGATTACAACCCAATTAAGAATTTAACCAATCTCAAAAATCAAAATCCCCAAAATAAATCGTTAACCCCCAAACCCAATTCTTCTTGCCGTTACTCCGCCGACGAATCCAACGGAACCACCACCGTTGTGCTTGCCGGAAGAATGAAGGTAAGCATTTGCCTTGACGACACAACACCGCCTAAAGTTTGGAGGATCGATCCAATCGTGGCTGTAGTCGAACTGAGCTTGATTATAACCGGTGGCGTGTGCGATTTTGAAGAGGATAGATTCGCCGTAGAGTTGTTAGATGTCAAATTCTGAGACATCAAGTTCGAAGAAGATATACGTGACGGAGAAGAGATCAGGCGTTGCGTGTAATTTCGATCCAGAAACTAGATCGTGGACGAAGCTCCTCGATATTTGTCCCGACGATGGAGCGGTGGCTGCAACCTCTGGATGGAGCGGCGGTGCTATTCTGTTTGTTAATTCTGGTAGTTATGAAGATTTTGAGTTGGTTTCGGAGGAAAAAGATGGCTCTCTGTTTGGCTTTGTTCCTTATGTTGATGAACACAGAACAGAACAAAAGAACACACAACAAACCTCTAAACGAAGATATGAAGTCACTTGGAATTATAATAACTGTGTAACGACTGATTGATTTATTAATCATGAAAAGCAAAAAACTACTTATGAATTTGAATCTTAAGAAGATTTTTAGCTTGACACAGAATCAATACGAAAATTGATTGTATAGATCAGGTTTAGTATAGAAAAAAACGCAACAATGATCATAGGAATCACAAAACAAAACCTTGGACTCAATTTTACAATCGGACCAACAAAAAAAGATTTAGGGTTCTTAGATAGAAAAAATTGGGGATTTTTAAAATTCTTAGCTCAGGTCGGGTTTAGGGGGGATCAATGTCTCATATACTCCTCATTTAACAAAAAGTGGCTGATATACTCTCCCTATTTTTCGAATTTGTTGTATTAATTTTTTTAATTCTAAAAACGTGCAAATTACCAGAAACCCATAGTTTTTTAAAACAATTACAGACCCAACCGCCTAGTATCCACCCATTATGCAACCCATCTGGGTTGAAATCGGATAAAAAAAACCAGATATAAGAACCGGAAATTTTAGGGGATTTTAGTCGGTTTATGTAAAATTAATCGGTTAGGTTTTCCGGGTTTCCTCTTTTTTCTCCTTTATCGGCTTCACTCTGGACTCTCCAATTGACGAATCTGTAACATTCCAACATTTCGATTTGATTTCGGGATTTCACAGTTCAGTAAAAAGAGAAGAAGCTCTCTCGATTTTCTCAATCCTTATTCAAATTCTCAGATTAGGTAAAACTAGGAAGACAATGCCGCCGAAGACATGGTATGGACGAAAGGGACCTGAGAAGAAAAAGAAATCGGCTTCTCCCAAGAAACCGGTGCCTCCGAAGCAAAAGAAAACGGCGCCTCCGGTGGTAGAAGAAATTTCAGATGAAATTACAGAATCCTTAGCTATTGTTCCATACAGAGAAGTACCATATGTAGAATTACCGATAGATGAAGAAGGAATGGCCGAGGAAGAAGAGACTGAGAAGGTCTCGGAAGAAGAAGGTCGCAATACGGTATTCATCTTAATCTTTTGTCCAGAATCTTAATCTTTTGTTCAGTTTGCTTATTAAAAGAAACCTTTGAAGTTGCATCTCCAGTATGCTTAATATAGGCAAAATTGTGTGTATTTTAGTTAGGTGATGAGGATGAATTCGAACCAATGCAACCTTTGAATTTGTACTTCCCTAACAGCGAGTATGTGAAGCCATTGAAGATCATAACCCGTTGTTATATAAAAGAGTGTGTAGATACAATAGAGGAAGTACTTAAGCCGGATGAGTTGAGTTGGTTTCTTGATCACCCTCAATTTCGCCACTTCTTTCACATGCCAAGGGAGAGAACTCACAAGACCATGGGCATGTGGATGCTTCTCCTCCGCACGGCGTGTGTAGAGAAGCAAAGAGAAGTTTGGTTTGTGGTGAACGGTGTTCCCATTAGGTATTCTCTAAAGGAACACGCACTCTTGTCGGGATTACATTGTCATGCGTATCCAGAAGGATATAAGAGTTTTGGGAATTCGAAGTTAGTTGACAAGCATTTCAAGAAGGAGAAGGTTACCTATGCTGCCTTGAAAAGGAAGTTTAAGACAATGAAGGCTTGGGGAGGAGATAGAATGAGGATGGCGGTATTGTATTTCCTAGCTAGTGTTATAAAAGGAAAAGGGAAGGAAGGCCCAGGTGCACCCGCTGTAGACAGTCTTCTTATAAATGATGTTAGTGATCTTGATTGGTGCTTGACGTTTCCATGGGGAAGGCTGTCTTTTGAAGATAATCTTAAACAAATTAAACATTGTATGAAGAGTTGTAAGGGTCGTGCCAAATCAACATCTCATACCTATCCAAGTTTCATCGTTCCTATGGAGGTAATGTGTGGATAGATTGTTAGTTTTGGTTGGTTTTGTTTATGTAAATTATAATATGTATAATTTATAGCTTTTGGCTTTCGAGGCAATCCCGGATTTGAAGAAGAGATTCCGAGAAGATGTTATAGGTGCAGACAGTGGCTGTCCTCGGATGTGCAAGTCCAAGTTCATCGAAAGTCCTATGAGGGGATTCCCTCTTTCTGAGATAAATGATGCACTTGGCACAACAAAGGTTAGTTAATAATAATTAGGTGATATTGTAATAGTAACATGATGGTTAGTAAATGAATTTTTGGATTATTTAGTAGTAACATTTGTTTATTCTTTCAATCACAGGAGATTGAAAGTATCCTTGTACCAACTGATGATGAGATCAGTCTTTTGGCGCACAACATGGACCAGTCGGATGATGAAGAAGATTGTGATGATGCTGTTGTTGATGGTTGGATGAAGGTTATACTTCATTCAACAAGTGGGCTATGGTTTAAAGAACTCTACAAAGAAGATTTAGAGGGAAGAAAAGGGATTGTCGATGAGGCTGAGGAGGAGGAGGCTGCGGAGAAAGAGGCTGAGGAGAAACTGGAGAAACAGGCCCAACAGAAACAAATAGAAGGTGTTAAGATGATCATTGAAAGAAGATTCAAGGTGTTGGTTGATATGCTTTCAGAAATGGAGGTAAAACTGACTGGGAAGATTGAGAAGCTAGGAGAGAGGATTAAAAGCGTTGAAACAAAATTGTTGAAGGTTGATGCAGTGGTTGCTGCTAGTAACGATAAAGAAAGTGATGGAATGGATGGTGGTGAAACTGGGGAAAATGGTAGAGATAGTGTTGGAGTGATTGCAGGTGAAACTGTGGTTGAATCAGTTATTGAAAAAGAGAAACAGACGAAGAAGGGGAGAAAGAGGAGTTATTCAAACCTCAGGAAAGAGCCATTCGACCCTCCAGTCACCAGGAGGAACAAGAGGGTCTAAGTTGAAAAATTGTCTTATCCAAATGATGTATGTTATTGCTTATGTATGTTTGACGCTTATTGTGGTCTTCTTATTTGAGAAGTATGTTTGACGCTTATTGTGGTCTTCTTATTTGAGAAGTATGTTTGACGCTTATTGTGGTCTTCTTATTTGAGAAGTATGTTTGACGCTTATTGTGGTCTTCTTATTTGAGAAGTATGTTTGACGCTTATTGTGGTCTTCTTATTTGAGAAGTATGTTTGACGCTTATTGTGGTCTTCTTATTTGAGAAGTATGTTTGACGCTTATTGTGGTCTTCTTATTTGAGAAGTATGTTTGACGCTTATTGTGGTCTTCTTATTTGAGAAGTATGTTTGACGCTTATTGTGGTCTTCTTATTTGAGAAGTATGTTTGACGCTTATTGTGGTCTTCTTATTTGAGAAGTATGTTTGACGCTTATTGTGGTCTTCTTATTTGAGAAGTATGTTTGACGCTTATTGTGGTCTTCTTATTTGAGAAGTATGTTTGACGCTTATTGTGGTCTTCTTATTTGAGAAGTATGTTTGACGCTTATTGTGGTCTTCTTATTTGAGAAGTATGTTTGACGCTTATTGTGGTCTTCTTATTTGAGAAGTATGTTTGACGCTTATTTTGGTCTTCAGTTGACAAATTTTACTAAGTTCAGAAAGCCGAATAGACAATTTACCAGGTGTACAACGATCACAGTTTTACCAATTTTACCAATGACACGGAACGATAGTAAAACAAACATAAAGGTCAAGCAATAGACAATTTACCATGTGTACAACGATCACAGTTTTACCAATTTTACCAATGATACGAAACGATAGTACTCAAACAAACATAAAGGTCAAGCAATACCAGTGAAATATAATGTCATATCTTACACATACATAGCATAGCCGAGCCAAGCACCACCCTTTATGGGCTGGCCCTTACGTTCATTAACCTACGAATTTCGTTTTCTGCCTTTGCCACGCGGTCTTTAAGTTCCTTAATTTCATCACGCATTTGTAGGATTGACACTTGAACTGCCTCCAATTCAGTATTAGGGATAGTGGTCGCTTGTCTGTGCTCCTCAGGTCGGATGGACAAGTTTTTCAGCTCATCTCCAATGCGGTTGTTCAATAGTGTTAACTCCTCATCAACTGCAACATCCCACCACTTAGAAATGTGGTGCCAATCACCATCCTACGCATTAGCCGTAACAAAATTATTTGACAAACACTTCAAGAATTGAAACGAAATTATATTACTTCACAGATTCAAATAAAATTATATTACCTCACTCATAGGGCATTGGTAGTATCTTCTTCCTCGATTATCCGGAACGGTAGACACTAAAAGCTTAACACGGTGGCCACAAAAACATACTCTGGGGACACCGTAATCGCCGTCCGCATAACAATACGGATCCAAACTTGCTTCTGACTCGGAGCTGGTCACTGGACTGATAGGCATTATTACTAGAAAAAGAACACAAGAGCACGGAATGATTTACCAGAAATGATTTATCGGAAATGATTTATCGGAAAAACTAACCTTAGACTCCTCTCGATTTTGAAGAAATATTGGTTGAGAAATAAGCGGAATGGAGAGTTGTTGACAAATATGGGGGGAAAAATAGAAAAAGGGGGGAAAGTTCGAAATTTTAGGGAAATAGAGAAATTTTAGTTGTTGTGGGGACCACATGTGCGCTTGTTTGGCTAATTGACCAGCCGATATGCACCGCTGGAGTGTTGTGGGGACCACATGTGCGCTTGTTTGGCTAATTGACCAGCCGATATGCACCGCTGGAGTATTGTGGGGACCACATGTGCGCTTGTTTGACTAATTGACCAGCCGATAGTTTTTCCCAGTCGAACTATTTTACCAACTTACAAACAGTTTCACTTTTGCCATTTATTTAGTTTTTGTGAGTTTTACCAAATTTAAACAAAAATATTTTAGTTTTACCATAAACAAAATGATTTATATATGCAGCGCAAATACTTTCATAGGATAATATGTCTAGTTAAACATAATTTCGTTCAGATGGATCAAAATCTGATCAACATTACGAAAGTCATCTTAAAAGTATAAGGGATGTTGTGTATGGATGTCTTGTTGTTAGTAGCAATCAAGCAAAAAAAACAATTTAGCTTCAGAACATTGTAAGTTTAGTGCTTCTAACATTTTTCCATACATTGTAAGTTATAAATATGTTTTTTTAATTGTAATTACATTGTAAGTTATAAATATGTTTTTTTAATTGTAATTACATTGTAAGTATATTTACATTTTCGTTTTTGTAAGTTAACTAAGGGAAGGAGAAGGAAAGATAAATAAGGGAAAATAATAAATATATTTGTCATGATTACATTTTGCCGCTTAAGTGTCCTTTCATAATAAATAACTGACGCCGAAAAGCTTTCACTTCATTGTGTCCAAGAGTGACGACCTTTCACTTCTTTGTGATAAAAAGATAAATAAGGGAAAGAGAAGGAAGAGAGAGAATCAGTTTTACCAAACCAGAAACAATGAAACGTTTTCTTCTTCTTCAAAGCGAGTCTTCTTCTTCTTCTTCTTCTTCTTCTTCTTCAAAGAGGGTTAAAAACAATTTAGCTTCAGAACGCAGTCTTCAAGATCTTCCAGTCGATCTGCTAAAAACTATTCTCATGAAATCATGTGAACAAGATTTCCATCATATGGCTATGCTCAAATCAACTTGTAAGCTTTTCCGTGATATTGTCGAAGATGATGATTTTTTGTCATCAATTGATTGCTTCTTTTTACGTCTTTACTGGCCACATCCCGACCAATCTGCCCTAGTATCGTTCAGAGTTCGTTGTTTTGAAAAAAACAACTCTTCTACCATCTTCATGAGGAGTCTCTCAGAGTTCTTCCGAGAAGGCAATTTGGATCAAGGCCTTTCAACTCTTCGGGAATCTGCTCTTAAGGGCTACGACGTGGCTATTTATAGTTACGCCATCCTTCGTAGGATTATGAATCCTACAGACGAGTTCGAGAAAGACATTACTAAGCCAAGCAGAGAATTTGTTAGAAGCGTCAGATGGAAAATAGCGGATGCAAACCTTCCATATGAATGGTTTTACGAAGATCCTCAACAGTTCATGGAGAAGCGAGGGCAATTTAATGCTATAAAGCTCTACACCTGTCAGTGTGAAAGGCTGAATGGCTGGGAAAACGAATGGAATGAGGAGTTCAAAGGTGGTGAAAGAGGATCCATGTGTGAAGATTGCTTTTGGATCATTCAAGTTATTTGGTTTTGTCGAGAGTTCCGTCAAAAGGTTGGCTGGTTTTGATGTTATGTTTGGAGGCTATGTTTTAATGCTATGTTGTAATGCTATGTTGTAATGCTATGTACTATGAATGAATGATAGTTTATGGATTTCATTGTCATCCCAGTTTTACAGAAAACAGATTGTCACATAAAACAGAGTATAACATAAAACATAAAACAGAGTATAACAAATTGTCATCCCATTTTTACAGAAAACAGATTGTCACATAAAACATAAAACAAATTGTTGTCCCAGTTTTACAGTATCATGCAAACCATTTACCCAAGTTTTGCCCTTGAACTACCTTATTACTATTCTTCCTCCTCTTCCGACCTTCTCCAGCAGAAGGATATCGATTCTCTTGGTGTCTCCCACTCTTTCGCTTCGGGTAATTTGGAGGCAACACAGACATTGCCTGTATATTATCGGGAACTACCCATTCACTCACATCTGGGACTGGATAAATTGTCTGGTAATACGCCAATGCCCACTGTTCCAAAGTGTAATAATTCGAACATAAATCGTATACATGTATATCCACCGTTCGAGTACCCAACTTCATGTATTCAAGCACAGCGGCAACGGCATGGACACAAGGATACATGTCTAGATCAAAACGTTTGCAAGAACAAGTTTTTCTCCTCAAGTCCACCAAATATGGTTTGCCATCACGTCCAATGACACTGAATTCCATCAAGAAGGTGTTCAACGCATTCACTCTTAAATTTGCACCATCCTTACAATTATTGTGCAATACATTCTCCACAAAAGGTACCATTTTCCGGGTGTTTGATCCACTCACTGCTTCCTGCCTGTGTCTGTTAAACCACTCCGCAATTTTTGCAACAATGACATCAATCATAGGGAGTAAAGAGTACTTCCTTGCGTTCTTGAATACACTATTCAAGGATTCTGCAGTATTTGTTGTGTCCAAGTTGTACCTAGCCCCTGCAAAATAACACCTTGCCCACTTGTTTACTTTCACACTCTTTGTTAAATACTCACCTACTTTTGGATACTTAATCTTGAATTCGTCATACACCTTATCAAATTCAGCCTGTGTATAAATCTGAGCCATTTCCCTAAATGTTGCTGCAACTGTTTCTTTGCTAATTCCACCAACCTTTCCTTTCACATTCTGTGACAAATGGTAAACACAAAACCCATGTTCACAACTCGGATACACAGCAGCAATAGCATTGATGAGACCTTGATTTCTGTCACTGATAAAAACCAACTCTGGCTGTTCTGGTACAACAGTTTTCAGCTGATTGAAAAACCACTTCCAACTACATTCCTTTTCACCATCAACTACAGCAAAGGCAATGGGATAATGGTGATGATTGGGGTCCTGGGCTGAAGCAAATAGTAACACACCACCATTTGTGAGGAAAGTTGCATCTACACAAAGAACTTTCCGCATACACCTAAACCCTTCAATGCAAGCTCCCAACGCAATGAACACATACTGAAACCTTTGTTCTTCATCCAACAGGTAACTTGTTTTAGTACCAATATTCAACTTTTCTAACATGAACAGATAAGAAGGCAACAACTTGTAACTCTCTTCTGGATTACCACGCACACGAGCTGCAGCTAATTTTTTGCCTCTCAAAGCAGTTGAGTATGACACCTTCACATTCAGTTTTCCATGTACAAGGCTAATGAGATCTTTAGCATTAGGGGTCTCCAATACTCCTGGATAATCTTCTTGCACAATAGATGCAACTAATTGTGATGTACCTCCCCTTCTATTAGTACTTGTGCTGGCAGTAGCACGAGAGCATGAATGCATCTTCCTATATACTCTAACTGACCATTTCACTTTCTTAGTTTTTTGAGGCTTCGCCACCCGTAAATACCAATTACAGTCTTTCTCACGACATTTTATCACATATCTCCAACTATCAGAGTTTAGGATAACGTACTCAAAACATTCCTTATGTGCCGCTCTAGCCACTAACTCTTGCACTTGTTCCTTTTTCACAAACTCTTGTCCCACTTCCAAACATGAGCCATCTTCCCACATCTCTAGAGACTTACTTCCTTCTTCATTACATGGTGCCTCTATACTTACATGCATACCAACATCTTCACCATACCCATCACCAACATCTTCTACATTCACCTCATTAACTTCCTCGGCGCCATAAACCATTATCGCTCCATCATTAACTGTGAGATTTGACTCATTATTCTCATAATTCACACCAACGGAACTCCCACCAACCATGCTTATTAATACTTCCTCATCGGACTCACTTGATTCCACATACAAAGGACTTCTACGTTGCTCATTGTCCATTGTCGATAGAAAACCATCAACATCATCATCATCGAAGATATATGAAGCAATCAGAGGTTTAACTGTTAGCGGAATATAACTCAACCTCAGATTTACTATTGCAAACTCTATACCAAGCTTCCATCGAAGTCTATCAATCAACATAGCATAATTTATCTCATTCTCATCCTTAAACGTTAATGCTATCGATTTAGGTTTATTAGACACCCATCGACACCCATCATCTACCTTATACTCGTAATGCCCTCCATATTGACAATGTATTACTGTCTTCATGCTCTACCCTATCGATTTAGGTTTAATCCGGTTATGTTATTTATTAGTCGGTTAAGTAAACCATTAACCGTTTAAACCACACAAATTCATATAATTGGGGAATTGGTACGAGAACTATGAATTCGGGGAAAATTAGATTCCACATATTAGTTCTATTGACAACTGGATCGTGTTCATAGATTGGGCTGCATCTGATTCTCCGTGATACTTTTCGTGGGAAAATAGATCGTTTTCCCTAAAGAAAATGTACTATCCAGTTTGATTTAGGCTTTATTAAGAATTTATGAAACTTTTATAAGACTTTTATGAAAATTCTATAAAAGTTTTAGGATTTATAAAACTTTTGTCAATAAAGAAAACATACTTTCCAATTTGATTTAGGATTTATTAAGAATTTATGAAACTTTTATAAGATTTTATGAAAATTTTATTAAACTTTTAATGTCTATATTTTGTAACTTTTGTTTGTTTTATAATTTAAGAGATTATGATTATTTTATTCGAAGTCAGTCTCAGTCGGGCCGCTCGACCCAACCCTGACCACGTGATTCTCCCTCGGCGACTCATTCCGATTCTCATGTCCCAAAGACCCAGACTTCTGTGGGACCTATGGACATGACTATCGAGGAGCTCGTATCGCAGCCGGGTCTAACCAATATACCCTGTCTCGATCCTAACCTAACCGGAAATGCGACATGGTAAGTATTTTACAAGTACATATCTTTTTTATAAAAAAAAAGAAAAATCATAACTTACGGTTTACTTTTTGTTGTTAGGTTTGGATATACAGCTAACAGCATCACCAAGTCGTTCTTGCGCATGATGCAAGACCTTTTGAAGCAACCATATCCAAAATACTCGGCCATGCCTGATTCTGACAAAGACCTGTGGTTCAGACAATTTGTTGTAAGTATTTTGAAATTTTTAACTTGTTATAACTTAAATGTATATTAACAAACCTGTTTTTTTCATTTGTAGCAAGATTTTACATGGGCTCCTGAGCATACTTACGAGGTTCGTAAGGAGTTCGATGCTCTCGCGAAAGAGCTATATAAGAAGACAATCAACAAGTGGAAGCAGCGATGGGCAGCCGAAAAGAAGCCCAAAAACATGAACGACAATGTCTTCGCCGGACTTTCGGTTTACTGGGAGCAGGCGGAGACAAAAGCATTGTCCAAGAAAAACCCCAAGAACCGTTTGAGCACGAGAAGCAGAAAAGGAATTGCCACTAACAAGTCGGGAGCCAAGAGTTACAAGTCCCACGAGGCAGAACTTGTAAGTTTTTAAAATAGTTTTCAAAATTTCCTTTTCCTATATTACTTTAAAAACAAACGTTTCTTGTAATTATTAGCTTGCTCGAGATGGTGTGATTCCTCACTCTTTGAAATTGATGGAGTAGACGCACACCAACCGACAAACTAATGAAATTCAGGATGGTCTCGTGAGATGTGCTCGAGAAATCTACGAAGAGGTTGGAGGACACCGCATTGTCTCAAGGATCATTTACTCAGGAGCTCCCCGCGGAAGTGATCAACCAAATTTTTTACGAGGTAGATTGTTTTATTATAATGAATTTATAAAATTTTACATTATTTGTTTTAATTTACTAGTTTTGTTTTAATTTTGTAGGAAACTCCAAAGACCAAGGGTCGGGTCTTTGGGTTAGGAAATCTAACCCAAAGAGTTAAAGCCCTTGGTCGTTCATCTTCGTCGTCGTCGTCTTCTCAGTCCTATGTTGATCCCGCGGTCGTGGAGTCGCTCAAGGAGAAAGAGGCTCGGATAGCGGTTTTGAGAGACCCAAATGAAAGAGGAGAGGGCCGAAAACCGCAGGAGAGCCGCAGAGATGGAGGAAGATCTTAGAGAGGCAAAGAAGAAGTTACTTGAGATGGATAACTTCATGGCGGAGATGCGACGAGCCTTCCCGAATTTATTATTTGAATATTTATTCTTGAATTTAGTTTTAATATTTTTTTAATTTAAAATTTCGAATTTATTATATTTAATTATCTTAATTAATGTTTTACTTTCATTTCTAGTATAATTAATTTTAATTATAAAACTAATATAATTTAAAACAAAAACAAAAAATTTTAGTTATTTTTTAATACATCCGTCGGTTCAAAGACGACGAGAAATACCCGTCGGTTTTTATAGATGAGAAACTTGTCGGTAATTACGTCGGTAAAGTTCTGTCGGTTTTCCGTCGCTACACGCTTGTCGGTTTGCCGTCGGTTCAAAACCGACAAGAAACAACCGCCGGTTTTTACCGATGAGTAAACCGATAACGTAACCATCGGTTACGCTCGACGGGAATCCGTCGATAAACCTATCGGTAATTGCTGATGGTTTGTGGCCGTCGTTTAGCTTCTCGTCGGTTTTCCGTTGGTTTTCTATCAACAGAAAACTGACGGATTTTAAAAACCGACAATATAGAACCGACGGATGTGTGTGGTCGATAAGCCGTCGGTTTAGCCCAAAACCGACGGCTAACCGACGGTTTTGCTCGTCGGTTCGGCCGTGTTTTTTTGTAGTGAAGTTTACTCTCAAGTAAAATAAAAAAAACTTATTAAAATTTTACAGAGTCTACCCCTAAAAAATTCTAATATAAAACTAAAAATAAACAAAAACCGTACAACGCACTGGTACCACCTAATCTTATAATAATAAGATTATATAAAGTAGGGTTTTCAAAAGTTAGTAACTCATAAGATTGTGACACGTGCCGTGTTAATCGATTCAAAATTTTGACACGTGTCAAAGTTATCAAAGCTGAAAAAATATAAATAATGTTGCCAAATGTCAAAGATTTAATTATAAGAAAAATAATATGCTAATTAATTATAATTTATTCATTTTCTGAATTTTACAATATGTATTTAGTATTTTATGATAAAAAAATATAAAAAGAAAAAAACTAATTTATTCTTTTTTTATAAATACTTGAAAAAATAAAAGTATAGTAGTACTTTCGTTTTCTAGCATAAAGGTAAATTAAGTAACCTAAACTCAATGAAAATGAAAAAAGGAATAGCTAATCTATTCATTTTCTAAATTTTAATTTTACGATATTTTATCTATTTTCTAAATATTATGAAAAATATAAAAGGAAAAACTTTATTTTTACCTTTTATAAATTTTCAAAAAAAAAAAAAAACTATTTTAATTTTTTACTCTCTCTGTCCCAAAATAAGTGATGTTTGGGTTAAAAGCACAAAAATTAAGAAATAAGAAATATTTTATTTTTTACAAAAATCCAACCAATAGAAAGAAATACTGCAGAATTCAAATGATCATAATTTATTAAATTAATATAAATTATAAATAGAAATGTGAAAAAATCAAATATTTTGGGACACAAATTTTGTTCTAAAACATCACTTATTTTGGGACAGAGAGAGTATCATAAATGTAGATTAAGTAACCTTAAGCCATTAAAAAAGAAAAACAAATAGCTAATTTATTATTTTCTAAATTTTACGAAGAAAACAAAATATAGTAATATTGCAAAAATGAAATTAAAAAGTAAATATCTTTCTTTTCTAGAATAGTTAAAAAAAAAATTAAGTAACTTAAAGGCATTGAAAAAGAAATAGCTAATTTATTCCTTATCTAAATATTACGTAAATAATAAAACTAACATTTAATATTTTCCTTTTCTAACATACTTAAAAAGGTATAAGCAACCTATAACCATTGAAAAAAAAATAGCTAATAAATTCATTTTTAAAATATATTACAAATATATAAAACTAACATTTTGTAACATCATTGGATAAGGAAAACTGCTATAATCTATATTTTATTAAAAAAACAAAAGTAAAAAAAGGAAATCACATAAAATAAGATACTAAACTCAATTACGTTATTTTAAAAAACGATTTTCTTACATAAAATAGAAATTGAATATTAATCAACAAAAACACTAAAACTAAATCAAACAAATTAATATTAATAGATTTATAAAAAAAAGCATGATATACTACATATATTTATGGTTTTTTTTATCATAAATTTCACTAAGAATATTTTTATTTAGCTGATTTATATTCTTTTTGGGAATCTTTGGGTTAAGGGTAGGAAGACTAACCACATCATCAGGTGCATTTGATTTGGCATCAGAGTGACCCTGCTTTTCCTGAAGATTCTCTTTCACTTCCTCGGGTTCTTTCTTCATAGCTCCGCTGGTGAACTTATCAAAAGCAGATGCCAGATCGTCTACTTTGTCAATGAGTAAGACAATCTTCGTACCAAATTCAAGCAACTGCCCCTTTAACTCAGCCTCGAACGAGTTGAGTCGAGCATCCACTTCACCCTTCAACGCATTACATAAGCGCTTCTAAAATTTTGCAGCAGAGGATAGATGAGCATTCTTCAAACTACCCTCATCAGGAGCTTCTAGCTCTCTCTTAATGCCCTGATATGGCTCATCCTTCACCTTCACCTTCACCTTCACCTTGTTTTTCTTGTAGTTTGAGGGCAAAACACCTAAAGATGGCTAGTGTTCTTTTTGCCACTTCCAAGGATTTCTTAACAATCGTCCAAACACTGCTTTCACAATGTTGACAATTCTCTTATCCTCCTCATCATCATCCCACCGTGGGAACATCTCCTCGAAGTTTTTCGAGACAAAGCTGCAGATGGTGGTCTACAAACATGAAAATGAATAGAGGGAGATCATATAATATCATAACAGACTTCATGTGTAAAGTTTAAGATAAGATTTCTAGAAAGAAGTCTCTGATTAGTGCTTTGATAATATATGTGCTTGAGGATGCCATTTTTGAGGGTTTTCCTCCCCCTTGATCCTTTGTAAGCTAGCAGAGGTGGTGTTGGTTTACCGAGGAACGGCTCTCCCATCTCTGTTGCAAATTCTGGTAGCGCAAAAAAAACCGAAGACTGCAACGCTTGGACAAACCCGTTGATGTGATAAGTCCTGGTGATATCCGCAACCTTCACCGAAGAAATCAAAATCTTAAAAGCTACTCTTCCCCAAGGGTATGCAAAAAACTTGTCCAGATCCATCACCAGCCTAGCAAGGTTTACATTGATACCCTGATGGTGAGGGTGTGTATAAATGCAGCTGGCAAGGATGGCTAGATAGCCCAACCTCACGCGATCATCCGGAACCCACTGAGAACATCGTCTACACGTTGATACCAAGTCTTCATTGCTTGGTCCACCCTCCATAGCGACTCCAAAATTTACCCAAAACTCTCTCATCTCATCCGTGACCTCAACCTCAAGCTCCGGAGTCATAAGATCTTCCACATATTCGCAGTTGAGCCCGGTGATATGTTCAAATTCGTGAATAGAGAATCTGACTGGGACTTCCCCGACTAGACTCCAAATCTCATGCTTCTTGAAACATACATTTTGGAAACCGAGCATAAAGTGGACCAGCCTCGATGCCCATGCGATATGTTGCTCGTGGTACATTAGGAAGACATCCAGAGGGGAAGTCCAAATCCTATCCCATTCATCTTGGGTTAGTGCACGCTTGACAGCTTCAAGAAGCTTAGGTGTTCTGCTGTAGTAGCCTATACTTTTATCAGACTTCGGCTCAACGTGTTTGATGAAATGCCAAGGTGGAAACTCTGGCTGCGGGTGAAAATCTGGCTTCAGTTCATATTCAGTTATTTTGTGCGTTGTAACCATATTACAAACCTATGTCACAGCAAAACAAAATGGGAAGTTAGATAACTGTGAATTGTACGAGACTTCGCCGGTGAAGTCTGTTCGTGCGACCTCAATGGAGAAGTTTGTGTTGGAGACTTCCCTTATGAAGTCTCGTACACTCTAGTAAGTATAAATCCGAGATCAGAAAAGGGACAGAAGAAGAGACTAAACTGAAATGGAATTTGAAGATGAATAAAGATTGAAGATGTGTCTCGATGGTTGCGATTCCTAGATCTGTGAATCAAATAAAAGATGGAATTAGATACAAAAAAAAAAAGAAACGGTTCAGAGAAAGAGTAGAGAGAGGGTGTTGTCGTAGAGAGGGGGTCCTCGTACGGTTTGGTGAAAGAGTGAGGAGAGGGAGTCGTCCTTTGGTGATGAATAGCAACCATAGTCGACGTTCGTCGTATGGTGATTTTCCGGCAAGAATTCCTAGTCCACAGCGACGGTTCGGTGAAGGAGTGAGGAGAGGGTGTCGTCCTTTGGTGATGAATAGCAACCCTAGTCGATGGTTACGTCTTGGAGAATCTGCGTTTTGTCGACGGTTATGGTTTAGAGAAAAACTAGAGAGTCGGCGTTTTGTCGACGACAACAACGACGACGAGCAAACTCTAAAAAAATAGAGTTTGTTGTTTTTACGCACGGAGGAATATTGATTACTTACGACGGCGACGGTCGTAGGAGAACGAGATAGAGTGTCGGCTTTTGTTTAGAGATTACCGGCGACGTTTGGTGATTCGGAGGAGAAAAAGAGCGATTGAGTAAATGTACTTTTTCCCCAAATTAACTATTGCAATTTCTGTTTTATCTCTTGTTTAGTAAATGTACTTTTTTGCCCCAAAAAATTTGAAATTTTTTGAAATGTTTCGAAATATTTCGAAATTTGAAAATTTTAACCCAAAAAAATTAAAATTTTTGAAATTAGACTTTTCTAACGAATTCTGATAAGTCGGTTTGTCAGACTTCACAGACGAAGTCTCTTAGCAGACTTCACAGACGAAGTCTCTTAGCAGACTTCACCAAAGAAGTCTATAAACACTAAATTGATTCTAATGATTAACAAAACATTAAATTACTAACTGGATACACTGAATCACCTTGGGTTTTGAGTCCATTCATAATGCTTTCGTCTTTGCCCTTTCTGATGTCCCAAAAGCCATTATTGAACATGAGCATGAAGTCTGCGTGTGAAGTCTGTGCATGAAGTCTATAGTCTATCATTTTCAGACTTCATTTGGAGACTTCGCTTATAGACTTCGCATACATACTTCACCAAAGAAGTCTATAAACCCTTTTTTTATTTTTGAAAAGTCACATCCAGTTTTAACGACTTTGTCTTCTCCGTTTCTCGTCTTTTCAGTTTCCAATCTATTAATCACTCCACCTCAATAGACAAAGTCTTTTCTTCACTACTTTCATCTCTGCAACACAAAAAAAAGATATCAAAAATAAAAACCCACAAAAACTCACATCAAAACAAAAAAAACCGATGGATGCTTACAACCTTCTAGCCGAAAGCCAATGAAAGAGCCAATGGAAGCAAAACAGATTGGCGTTTTAATGTCAAGATTCTCCCCGCCTACTCTTTCTCCGTTCTCAATGAAGGCCCTTACTGGTCCTACGTATTATTAGATGAAGCGGTAAGAGATATTCACTTAGGTTTTATGTTTTTACTTGCAAACATGCAGTCACATGGATCTGACAATACAATACTTTGGTGATGCTTTTTCTTATGCAAGGAACTAAGATGGAGTTGATGATTACTCCAGTACATGTGCCGACGTTCTCTAGAATGGAGAAGTATGAAGGGCACTGGATTAAAATACACAAAGTAGTAGTATGGCCAGGATTTGCAGGGTTTCGTGCAACAAAATCTCGCTTCGTACTTACAATATTGTCTACAAAGACTGGAATCTGAAAAATAGATCCTTTGAACGACAAGCCCTACTTGGAATTTTGAAGTTTGACCCAAATCCATGACATCAGAACCAAAACAAATGTTGTTATAGGTATGCATGCAAATTTGTTAAACCATAATTTATATGCATGTAACTTTTTTAACTGAAGGAGAACACTTATGATGTAGATATTGTAGGCATGATCTGCAACACCAGCCCCCTTCAAGAGAGTCCACATGGCCGTGCACATACAAAGAGTGTGTTTCACATCGAAGATGCCATGTAAGTTTAAACCAAACAATAATAACATCATGACGAAACTCACATTATTGTAATTTACAACCACCTTTTTAAATCATAATAGGGACAATATGCTAAAGTGTGTGGCAACCGGCGAACACGCTTATAACTTCTGGAATGACTTTAGGAACATGAGAGGTGGAATGATCGTGGTGCTTAAATTATAGAGGATCAATTTTGTTCACGCGTAAGTGTGTTATTCACTACAATTAGTTTAACATATCATAATTGATCTCGACAATACTAATCTAATTCACACAGGTGGTGATGATGACACTTGGCTGGAAACTGAAGAAGGCTTATCGAAGATTTTGTTCAATCAAGCAATGGAAGAGGTAGAAGATTTGAGGGACGACTTCGAGATTTTTGATATGATAGCTGCAAGACACAGGGCAATTGTCTCTAGATAGAGAATTTATCTACCGAAATCTCTGTTTAATAACCTAAGTTTCAATTATTGTAAAGTTTATTTTGGAATTATTTGAATTTCAGACTTCTGCAAAGAAGTCTACGCTAACAAAATGTTACAGACTTCATACACGAAGTCTATTGTAAGACTTCACTCGAGACTCGAGAAGTCTGTAAGCTCTAAACTCTAAAATTTGAATGTTTAACAAATACTAACATTTGACATCAAATAGTATAATATATACAAAATCTAACAACTATATGAAGGATCGTCATTTTATATCAAAAACATATCAAAGTAAGTCTAACCCTAAAGATATATGCATGGATTCTTACCCCTTGGCAACCCCTAAACCTATTATGCCTCACATTTTTACATCAAACAGCTTAGTTTTATGAAATGTTATGAAATTTTATTTTTAAACATTTGAGTTTGATTTAAAATAATTTATCTTTCAAAAAATTTGATCGAAATATTTTTTATCATTTTTTTAGTTTAAATTTCAGATTTAATTACGGTTCTAGACTTCATGGTCGAAGTCTGGAACCGTAATTAAACCTTAGATTTAAATTAGGAAAATAATAAAAAAATAATTTTAATGCAATTTCTTCTTATAAATTGAAATTTCAAAAACTTTCATAAAATTAAATAATGTAAGGTTGATTATGTTCTAGAAAACCATAAACAGTTGCAGACTTCCATAGCGAAATCTTTTTTTTTGGGAATATTTTGAATTTTTTGAACTTTTTTGCGAAATTTTTTGAAATTTTGAATTTATTTGAATTTCAGACTTCTACAGAGAAGTCTACGCTTACAAAATGTTACAGACTTCGTACACGAAGTCTGCTGTGAGACTTCACCCGAGACCCGAGAAGTCTGTAAGCCCTTAGGTCTAAAATTCGAATGTTTTTTTCACTTTTTGTTAACAAATACTAACATTTGACATCAAAATAGTAAAATATATCCAAAATCTAACAACTATATTAAAGATCGCCATTTTATATCAAAAACATATCAAACTAAATATAACCTTAAAGATACATGCATGGATTCTTACTCATTGGCAACCCCTAAACCTATTATGCCTCACATAGTTTACATCAAATGGCTTAGTTTCATGAAATTTTATGAAATTTTATTTTTAAACCTTTGGATTTGATTTAAAATAATTTATATTCAAAAATTTTGATCAAAATATTTTTTTATTATTTTTTAATTTAAATTTCATATTTAATTACGGTTGCAGACTTCGCTAGTGAAGTCTACGATTGTTTATGGTTTTCTCGAACATAATCAACCTTACATACTTTAATTTTATGAAAGTTTCTAATATTTTAATTTATAAAATTCAAATTTGGATAATCTTATTTTTTTGTAGAAGAAATTGCAATGAAATTATTTTTTATTATTTTTTATTATTTCATGGATATCATGGACGAAGTCTACTGTGAGACTTCGTTCATGAAGTCTATGCCGCGAGGAGGTTAGAACTGTAATTGCGTTTTCTATTTTTTTGTTTGCAAATAAGGGGGTTAATGTAATTTCCCTGCCCTGGTGGTTAATGTAATTTCCCTGCCCTGGTGGTCTAGTTTTGCATTTGTTTCAATTTGGGGTCTAGTTTTGCATTCAAACTCAATTTTGGGTCTAGTTTTAGCAATTCCCCCTAGTGAAAACCTAAACCATTTTTCATATTTTATAATAATTTTATTAATTTTTTTTATTAATACTTTTAGTGTCTTGTAAAAAAATAGATTATTAGAGTTTTCTATTATTTGATTTTAGTGTAAAGTTGATTATTGTTATGTAATTATAATAAATGTAAAATATAACTGTTAATTATTACATATTTAAGAAAGACATAGTAAATACATCTAAAATGCATAGTAAATATTTTTTAAAAGTACATGAAATTTAAAAGTTTAAAATGTTTTTCTTTTGAATTTCTTAGTTTCCCAAACATAGTAGAAAAACATAACGAATACAATATATAATAATTTTTAGTGACCAAAAAAAAAACAATACATAATAATTTTTAATTGTAGATTTAGTTAAATCTATTTACATCATAAACACACAAATCATCCAAAAAAAGATCATACACAAAAAACTTTAAAAAGGACATCTTGCGTAATTTCTAGAGCACTTTAAGGATATGCATTTATTATATATTATAATATACTTATATTAGTTTTTCAATTCAATCATGAACAACAAAATTTTCAAAAGCTCTCAATTTTTAGGTTTATGAAACGTTTCTAAGAGATTATGAAGAGGTCCTTAATGATTTATCGAACCTTACTAAACTTTTACTAAACCCATATGGGTTTATGCAGGAAGCATGGTATCTTTGCTGCCATCGTTGATAATGTTCGTCAAAAAGCTTACTCGTGGACGTCTAGATTTTTATCCCTTGTTGATAAAAAAGTTATTCTAAAAGCTATATTCTCATCTATGCTGACGCATTCTACAACGTGTTTTAAGTTGCTGGTTTCCATTTGTAAGCAAATTCAAACAATTCTTACTCGCTTTTGATGGGATGATAAGTTGGATGTACGGAAGATGAGTTGGATTTCTTGGGATAGGAAGACACTTCCTAAAAATGCAGGTGAACTAGGTTTTAAGGATCTTCAATCTTTTAATGATGCCCTACTAACTAAGCTTGGATGGAGGCTAATTAAGCTCTTGAATCTCTTTTCGCCAAAGTACTTCTCGGTATATACTGTCATGATTCCTCCTTTATGGAGGTTGTTAGCTCCTCTAATCACTCTCATAGATGGAGGAGTATTCTTGCTGGCCGAAAAATCCTTAAGCTCGGCTTAGGTTGGCGTGTAGGGGACGACTCAAGTATAAAGTTGCGGAAAGACCCGAGTCTATCTACCTCTTCTCCTACTATTCAAATTGGCCCGTCTCCTTTGGAAGGAATTGATCTAAGAGTAGTAGACCTGAAGGTCCCTAATACAAATCTTTGGAATTGGGAGGAAATAAGAAGAGTCATTCCTCCATATGAGGACTCAATTCGGCATCTACCGACTAGCTCTATACGACATCATGATTCTTTAGCATGGCTCTCGGTAAAGAAAGGAGTTTATACTACAAGACCGGTATGGTAGCCCAAGACCAGCAACTAATTTTTGAATCTCATAGTATGATGCTGGAAACAGATTATCCTCAGGCAAAATATCTTTAACAAAATCTGTTATCGCAGCCACACAATCTTCTGCCAAATTAAAATCCGTCTTTATGGTCATCAATCTACTAGAAGAGGATAAAGAGGAGTGACCGTCTCTGCATCCACTGTATAGAGATTGTTTTGCTGCATCTAACATATCAAAAAATTGTCAGGCTTCTAAATTAGGTTTTTCTGCCCTTTCTAAATATGGTTCGCCTGCTTCCGCTATATTTTTTCTATACACATCATTAACCATCTGAACAGTACCTCCACCAAAATCTACTTCCGTTTTATGTTCCTCTACCCTATCCACAATATAAGATTCCCTACTACTACTAGAAGGAGGTATTTCCCCATGGAGATACCAAACCTTATAACCAGGAGTAAATCCATTGCGATACAGGTGATTCCACACTAAATCAATCCTAATATTACGCGAATTGTGGCATACAAAACATGGACATTTCAACTTACGGGTTTGTTGCGCGAATGGTTGCTTACATGTCAATTCCATGAATTCTCCTACACCTCGTGCATAATCATCGTTTAATAAGTTCGACTCCGGATCCATTATAGGCTCGTCCATCCACGATCGAAAATAATTTAAAGAAAACATGACTCTGTTTTTTTTTTGTAATTTCTTTACAATAAGAGGAATCAAAAGAATGAGTATTGTGTTGTTGAGAATGAGCGTTGTTTCATATTTATAAGTGCGCAACCGTTGGTTTTCTTAAATTCAAACGGCTATTTAACAGTTATATTAACGTAAACAATTAAGCAACGGATATATGACCGTTATCAAAATCCATCAGTTTACCGTCCGTTTTTACTGATGGGTACAAAACCGTCGGTTTTTACCGACGAATTACCGACGACAGCCAAGTCGTCGGTTTTCCATGCGTAATCCGTCGGTAAAAACCAACGGAATAGGTAACCGTCGATTTGACCGTCGGTTTTGCTTGTGTTTTCTTGTAGTGCTTATTAATTTGGCTTACTATTCATTTCCTTGGTATCTTAACATATAAGTGTAGAAATAAAAGTATGATTTAAATTTAAATTTTAATTAGAAAATATGAATTTTACATTTTTTTGATGAAAATGATTCAGCTTTATCAACTTTTTTTTTCTTAAACTTTTTGTTTATTTATTTATTTAAGAGTGGGCATTTTATCTGTTAAATATTGGTCAATGGAAAGTAAACTTTTTTGTTCATTGATATGAGTTTAAAATATTAGAGCATCACTAAACCCTTTAAGAATTAAAAATATCAAATAACTAAAACCACACCATGATGTATAAAAAAATTTAATATTCATGTTTGGCTTATTGAATAATTAAGTAAATAAAAGCTTATACTATTGGTATTCTACAATTAGGACATGTTGTTTTGTGATGTAACCAAATTTGTTTTGGTCACGAGTGATGTAACCAATTTATAATATAATTCATTGTGAAATTTCTGATCCAAGTCGATGAAAATTTTGGCCATGTACTCTATATTTGTAAGGACCAGACTTCTTGTTGACTGACTCATCAACTTTTGCTCCCGTATACGTAAATGCGAAGGCCGAATTCACCGATCTTTTATTCTGCCGAAAGGTTGTAGATGTTTTTAGCAATACATCTTAAAACTCAAGAGTCTCTTTCATCCTCGATAGAGAGACACATCCAGCATGACAACAAAGGGAGAAGGTTAATTTGCTTTTTTCTTTGGTTTTGTTCGTGCTTTCCGCTTGCCACATCAATGTACCACAGTGTTGGCATTCTACCAAATCGTTATGGGCTGGAATACCAGACGTTTTTTGCGTGTAAATACATTTAAAGGTAAGATATTCATGTAAATATTAACCAGCAATTTATAATTGTTAAATAAAATATTTAAAAGGTTGTCTATGTGCGTAAACCTTCTCTTTTATCGTTTGCAGGAGTTTTGATTGGTTATCGCTGTTTTGATTGGTTTTCGTTTCCTCTTTGGCGTCTTGGTTTGTATTTTTCAAAGCAACTATAGAAGAAGATTATATTGAATCAAAATAGATGTTTTAGGGAATAATATTAATGACTTCAAATAGGAGAATGAAAATAGATCGTAAAATTCCATACCATAATTGGGTGAGTCCGCAGTAGAGACTGATGTCGTTGCACTTTTTTTTTTACCGCTCTAATGCACTTTCTTCTATCTCTTGTTGTCTTGCCAATCATATAATCTACAAAAGTTTTAATGGACAGAACTTTACGATCTTAACAAAATATGTCATGGTAGTGAAAGCTTTTTTACACATAATGTCACAATTACATATCCGGCGAGGAAACATGGGAAGAATGAATCTGTGTTATTAAGATCAGTTTCGTGAAAGGGAGAAGTAGAATCTATTTTAAATTTATAATTAATAACTTGAGTAAGTATGATGGCAGAACTCATAATGATGTAGATGATGACCTTGCAATCTTTTTATTTGAAAGTTTTTGCTGATGATTTGGGATTCAATTAACTATAGAATTTAATCAAAGCATAATAAAATCAGAAGAAGTAGTATAAGGATTTTGGCGTTGGGGAAAAAGGTATTTCGAATTTGAATTTCTTAATTGCTGTTGAATGATGAGAATTTAATGAAAAAAACATCAACTTTGCTCTATTCTATTTTCTAACCCTGAACTATTTTCTTAGTTAAAAAACCCTGAACTAAAAATTATTAATAAATTTAACGCTCCATCTATGGAAATGTTTAGTCTTTAACTATTTCTGTTTAATGAAGCTAATTGTTGTTTTAAATGAAAAAACAACAACATGACATTTGTTTTTAGGAACTTTAATGATTTTTTTAAAACTTTACGGCATGAATCGAATATCCGATAAATAATCTGATATGGACGAAACGTAGCGAAGAGCTAATACCCCTATATTAAAAATCCCGCCTAGACCCGATTACTCTCCACTTAGTCGCTAAGCCTACCCCATCCGCCTCGATTAATGAGTAATCTCTTTAAAAGATTAGTCATCCGATTAATTTCCGCCTAACCCGATTACTTTTCATCTAACCCAATTTCTTTCCGCTTAATCTTACATATTTCGATTATTTTTGAACAAGTATATAACATATTTTGTTATTCGGCTTTCTAAATAGGGAGTTTATGATGTTAACAATAACCTATGTTCATAATTTTAATGAAAATCATAAAATTTTGGAGATAAGAATATATTTTTATGTGTTTGCTGCAATTTTGAAAAAAATATATAGAAAAAAATAATTATAATGGATTAACATGTTTTTAAAACATTAATAAGCTCTAAAACTAGTCCTCGGTTATTCCTCATTCAATCTCTGATTTACTCGCTAGTTGATAGTCAGGCGCTAAGGGTGGGCATAGTGACTAAGAGGGGAGTAATATGGTCTAGGCGGGGATTTTTAGAACAGGGGTATTAGCTATCCGCTACGTCCTGTCCAGATCAGATTATTTATCGGATATATGATTCATGCCGTAAAAGTTTTTTTTTTAATTAAATTCTTCTAAGAACAATTGTCTTGTTGTTTTCTTTCCTTTAAAACAACAATTAGCTTTGTTAAACAAAAATAGTTAAAGGTTAAACGTTTCCGTAGACGGAGGGTTAAATTTATTAATGTTTTTAGTTCAAGGGTTTTTTCACTAAAGAATAGTTCAAGGTTAAAAAATAGAACGTGGCAAAGTTGAAGGGTTTTTTCATTAAATTCCCTTGAATGATCTTAATCCACGCTCAGATCCTCCTTTCTCCACTGATTCCTTTGGCTGGCGAGAACCAAATACACCTACCTCCAGTTGCCGATGTCACGTCCATCGTGCTCAGCACCATTTTGCCGACTTGTGGCTATGGCGAGATCGCTTCCCACCTTCCACTGGTTAGCCTCGTCGCTGGTGAGACCCTTCACGCTATCTTCGTGTTTTGTTCTATCACAACGAAACTGTACCATGCTACCGTCTCCGTCCACCGTGCACTCTTGTCGTTGGCCGATGTTGTGGAATCCCGAACTGCCGCATCTCCCAAGATTGAAGTTCGGGGCACATGGAGCAGAGCTAATTCTGAGGTGGTCTCTTATTAATGGGCTTGGCCCACGAGCCATTAATCATGGCTGCTATTCAATATGGCCCAGTTTTGTTATGAAATATTTACCGTGGCCTAAGAATTATCCTTTCGGTCCAAGAGTTTCCCGGTGCAACTCTAAAATTATAAAATACTCGAATTGATCCTATACATATAGTACCAAAATACTCAAAATCCGAAAACCCGATCCGAACACTAATACGAACGGGTACCTGAATACTCAAACATATAAATGATATTCTCCTTATATTATAAATGAAAAAAAAAACAAAAATAATAATATTTTAAGTTTTAGTGTTGTGAGTAGTGATACACCAAATATCGTGTAACACTATTCACAAAACACTTAAAAAATAAAGATGCCGTCTTTTATAGCGTCCGCTTGGAAGAGATATGTTTCGGGAATAAAGATGCCGTCGTGTATGTTTCGGGAATAGGAGACTGGATCGATCCGATTCTCGGTTTTCACCAAAAATTGCCGGTTCAGTTTAAAAATCTTCGGGTTAATGGGATTAAACCGGAAAAAAAAACCCTAATCACCTCTATAAACTCGATTTTCTCTTCTCCTTGTGTCCTTTTCGTGCTGCTAAGTGAGAAAGAGAGAGAGAGAGAAGAGTTTATACCTTGTGTGAGGAGAAAGGGCAAAACCTTAAAGGAGAAATCCAGAGACAGCAGACAGAGTCTGGAGGAAAAGGAGATTCGACCTAGCAAACCGTCTCCAAAGGTAATGATTTTTGGTGGAGTTGTAGTTAAGCCCTAGAACTAGATGTGCCTTTTTGCGGACTTGGATTTGAGTCACTGGTCTAAGAGTTATGCTTGTTTTCGTGGAGGTGTTCTGTTTCAGACGCAGTCTGGACCAGTGGTGATTCAAAGTGTGATCACCGATTCGTCTGTGGTTGGATCATCACGAAATTTTGTGCGCAGCTTCAGGACATCTAAGGGCTTACTTTCAATAGGGGCTTACTTTCAACGGTGGGATTTGAAAGTGGACGGTTAGATTGTGAGTTGTGACTCCATCTTTCACGTCGAGCGTTATAGATTTATATCAGTTTTTGACCAGTTTTATTAACTTGTGGTTTTTGTTGTTGTGGTTGGCTGTAGAGTGAGTCAGCTGTTGTGGGGTTGTGTGTGTTAAGTCTTTGCTGAGGGTGTAGTGTTTTCCTTGTTCCAAAATCTCTTGTGAATCGAGGTGAGTGCGTGACCATGAGCTTATCTAAGCGATTGGGATTGTTTGTTGGTCTTGTTGTGATGTTTAGGTTGGAATTGCGTTGGGCCCATAAACGAATTCATGTGGTGATTATTTCAGTGTCTTGGTGCTCATTGGTCTGGTTTTGGTTTGATGTTTATTCGTTGATTGTGATCTTAATTGCTTGTGTGTATAGCTCGTAGATGGGAGGATCGCCTCACTAAGTATTTGTGATAATACTTACGCATCTCTATGTGTGTGATGCAGGTAAGGATAAATTGTGATCGTGGAATCATGGCGAGGAGAGGAGGATGATCTAAGTCTCGAGTTGTTATGTGTTGTGTTGCTTTCCGTTGGTTTAGAATTGTTAGAAGTGATTTGTGATTTAAGTATCGGTTTAATTGATTGGTTAATTGCGGGTTTAAGATGCTTGTTTGGTTTGATGCTTGACATTAATATTATTTTTATGGGGTATTATATAATCTTTAAAAAAAAAAAAAACGGGTGTGGTCGTTTCAGTTTGGTATCAGAGCATTTACGGTTCTAGGATGGATTAAGAAATTTTACTGGATTAATGTAATTTCTTGTTGCTTGATGCATGTTGTTGTGAACCGTTGAATTGTGGCGGTTTAAAATTGATTATGTGTTATTAGTCAATTGAATGTGGTATGGAGTCTTAGATCATCCTCTTCGAGCCTTTAATGAGATTCCACGGTAAGTTGTTCTTCCTTCTGTTTTTGGTGTTTTCGTGTTCTGAGCTTCTGTGTTAGAAGTGTAGATGGCTAATAGCGGCAGAGGTCGTGGGCGTGGTCGTGGATGTGGTCGCGGTGGTGGAAGCGGTCAGGGTCGTGGTGCTCTGTTAGCGGAGGAGAGTGTGGCACGGAATGTTACGTTTGAGCATGTCATGGATTTGCATGCGAGTCAGGATGAGTCTGAGGGTGTGGCCGGTGTTGGTGTCGATGTGACCGGTGTGGCTGGGGGTCCAGCGAGTGCTGTCGGTGTGGCAGCGGGTTTTGCTCAGGCTCAGGATGACCGCATTGTGGATCTGCTGACCAGGCTGTTGGAGGGGTTACCAGAGAGGGTACCAGTGCAGGCTCCGGTAGTACCACCAGTGGTGGCAAAGCAGCCGAGGGTGACGGTTGCGGTTGCATAGGTCCCATCTTACTTGAAGATGATGAAGCAATTGCAGAGGATTGGCACGGGATTCTTTCTGGGTGGTGCTAAGCCTGAGGATGCAGATGAGTGGAGGATGCGGTTGGAGCAGAATTTCCGTTCGATTAGGTGTCCTGAGCAGTACCGGGTTGATCTTGCAGTCCACTATCTGGAGGGTGATGCACATCTCTGGTGGAGAGGTGTTGCAGCGAGGCGGGTCTAGGCAGATATGACCTGGGATGACTTTGTGATGGAGTTTAACTCCAAGTATTTTCCTTTGGAGGCGTTAGACCGGTTGGAGGGGCGGTTTCTAGAGTTGTCTCAGGGGAGCTGGACAGTTTGGGAATATGAGGCAGAGTTTAACCGCCTCAGTGTGTATGCTGGTCGGGCTATGGAGGGAGAGCAAGCCCAAGTGCGGTATTTTCTGAGGGGTCTTCGGGCCGAATTGAGGAACCGTTGCCTGGTGAGATCTTTTGGCACGATTGGAGAGTTGGTGGAGAAGGCTGCTTTGATCGAAGATGGTCTGAAGGACGAGGCAGTGGTGGCCAGTCCGGGTTTTCAGGCGAAGAAGTCGCAGCAGCAGTCTGGTACAGGCAAGTACGATAAGCCTGTACAGGGTCAGAAGCGTAAGTTTGAGGGCACTCAGAGGATCAACTAAGGTGGTCAGGGATGCTTCAGGTGTGGGAGCAAGGATCACAGGGTTGCGAGTTGTCCTCAAAAGGACACGCGTGATGATGCTCGGGTGTGTTTCCACTGCAGGGAGGCAGGCCACATAAAAACTAAGTGTCCCAAGCTGCCAGCGGTTGGAGGTGGCGGGGACACCATCGGCGAGTCAGATCGGGGCAGCGCCACGAGTGTATTCCATGGTGGAGACGAGTGGGCCGAGTTCCGGGCGGATCACAGGTAAAATTCATAGACTTAACCAAGTTAAATTCTTGTAGTTTTGGAATTTGTGTGTCTGTTGTGTTGTATTAAGATTTCTAGCGTATGGGAATTGTGAAGGTACAGAGCGCATCTGTGGAGATGTACGACATCATCCTGGGTATGGATTGGCTCGGAAAGTACAGAGCGCATCTGGATTGTCACCGGGGGCGTGTGGTTTTTGAATGGAAGAAAGAGAAGTTGGTTTATCAGGGAGTGAGACCGACTTCTGAGAGTCTTGTGATCTCTGCTATGTAGGCAGAGAGGATGATAGAGAAAGGTCGCGAGGCTTATCTGGCGACAATTGTTACTCCAGAGACTGTTGGAGCGGTTGCAGTGAGAGATATTAGGGTTGTCCAAGAGTTAGAGGATGTTTTTCAGTCGTTGCAGGGGTTACCACCGTCTCGGTCTGATCCCATCACGATTGAATTGGAACCGGGGACGATGCCGATATAAAATGCTCCGTACAGAATGGCTTTAGCAGAGATGGCTGAGCTGAAGAAGCAGTTGGAAGATTTATTGGATAAGGGTTTTATTCGACCGAGTAGTTCGCCATGGGGGGCACCGGTGTTATTCATGAAGAAAAAGATGGGAGTTTCCGGTTATGTATCGATTATCGGGGTTTGAACCGGGTCACGGTGAAGAACAAGTCTCCTCTTCCACGGATTGATGAGTTGTTGGATCAACTGCGAGGGGCTACTTGGTTCTCCAAGATAGATTTGGCGTCGGGATACCATCAGATTTTGATAGACGTGGCAGATATCCGTAAGACGGCCTTCAGGACTCGGTATGGGCATTATGAGTTTGTAGTGATGCCGTTTGGGTTGACGAATGCACCAGCAGCATTCATGAGGCTAATGAACAGCGTGTTTCAGGAATATTTGGATGAGTTCGTGATCATTTTTATAGATGACATTCTGGTGTATTCGAAGAATCCTGAGGAGCATGAGGTACATCTGAGAGTGGTTTAAGAGAAGCTGCGGGAACAGAAGTTGTTTGCTAAGTGGAGCAAGTGCAGTTTATGGCAGAGAGAGATCAGATTTCTAGGTCATATTGTATCTGAGGCAGGAATTTCAGTTGATCCAGAGAAGATCAAGGCTATCAGGGAGTGGCCGAGGCCGAGGAATGCTACTGAGATCAGAAGTTTTCTTGGCTTGGCAGGTTATTATCGGAAGTTCGTTAAGGGTTTTGCGAGTATGGCTCAGTCGATGACGAATCTGACAGGAGAAGGATGCAGAGTTAGTTAAGGCTTCCAGAGTTGAGGGTTCCGAATATCAGGTCTCTGCTAATGGGACTATCCTTGTAAATGGGAGGGTATGTGTGCCCTTAAACGAGGATTTGAGGCGAGATATTTTGAGTGAGGCTCACACGAGTTGGTTCTCTATTCATCCGGGGGCGACTAAGATATACCGGGATCTGAAGCGGTATTATCACTAGGTTAGGATGAAGAAGGATGGTGCGAACAGGGTCGCAGCTTGCGATGTGTGCCAGTTAGTGAAGGCAGAGCATCAAGTTTCGAGCGGTTTGTTGCGAAGTTTACATATTCTGGAGTGGAAGTGGGATATGATCACGATGGATTTCCTGGTTGCCTTGCCGGTTTCTCTGACCAAGGATACTATTTGGGTCATTGTTGATCGGTTGACCAACTCAGCACGTTTTCTGGCCATCAAGAAAACCGATGGAGCTGCGGTTTTGGCTCAGAAATATGTACAGGAGATAGTGAGACTTTATGGGGTACCAGTGAGTATAGTGTCAGACCGGGATCCTAAGTTCACTTCGGATTTCTAGAATGTGTTCCAGGCTGAGATGGGCACTAAGGTGCATATGAGTACGGCTTATCATCCTCAGACGGATGGGCAGTCAGAGAGGACCATCCAGACTCTCGAGGATTTGCTAAGGATGTGTGTACTCAACTGGGGTGGTCATTGGGTGGATCACTTGGGCTTGGCAGAGTTTGCATATAATAATAGCTACCAGGCGAGTATTAGGATGGCTCCATATGAGGCACTTTATGGGAGGCCGTGTCGTACACCGTTGTGTTGGACCCAAGTAGGGGAGAGGAGCACATTGGGTGCGGATTTTGTTCAGGAAACTACTGAGAAGATCCGAGTTTTGAAGCTGAACATGAAGGAAGCTCAGGATCGGCAAAAGAGTTATGCTGATAAGAAAAGAAAAGAGCTTGTGTTTGAGGCGGGATATATAGTGTATATCAAGATGGCGATGTTGAGGGGTCCCAACAGGTCCATTAAAACGACTAAGCTGAGTCAGAGGTATATGGGTTCATTCAGGATTGTTGAAAGAGTTGGGGAGGTAGCTTATCGGCTGGAGCTACCTGAGATTATGCAAGCATTTCACAAGGTTTTCCATGTGTCGATGCTGAAGAAGTGCTTGCATAAGGATGATGCGGTGTTGGCTAAGATTCCGTCAAACCTTCAGCCTAACATGACCGTTGAGGCGAGGCCAACGAGGGTTCTTGAGAGGAAGGTCAAGCAAGATCGCTGGAAGAAGGGTCCGATGATGAGAGTATTGTGGGACTGTGACGGTGTGGAGGAGGAGACTTGGGAACCAGAGGCGAGGATGAAAGCTAAATTCAAGAAGTGGTTTGAGAAGCAAGCCGAGGCTTGAGCATTCACCGATGGTTTCCAGTTTCAGAATTGATTATAGTAGTTGTGTTTTGTTTCATTATGTATTACGTTTGAGGTGTAACGATTAATACGTTTTGAAGTTAATAAGATGAGAATTTCTTATGAATGTTGGTGACTTGTGTTGTCATGGTATCTGAAGGACGTTGAGTTCAAAAATAAAGTTTGTTTTCATGAGGATTCAAAAACTTAGTGGTATTCGAGTAAGGAATATGTAAACACACTAAAATGTGTTTGGGATGTTTGGAGATGACATGAGGAGATTGGTCATGGATGAGGTGTTATTCAGGGTTTGGAATATGAGTGGGAGTATGACATCGTGTTGTTGTACGGGGACCACGTGAGGTAGTTTCGATCGGAGATGCTTATAGACGTATAGACTTGATTGCTCTAGGGACGGTGGTCCTGAACAACTCGTGGGGGATTGATTCCCTGGCCGATAGCCCGAGGGATTGTGTTCTTGAGGGTGGAGTGGCGTGTTTTGCCGATAGCTCGAGGGATTGTGTTCCTGAGAGTGGAGTGGCGTGTTTTGCCGATAACTCGAGGGATTGTGTTCCTGAGAGTGGAGTGGCGTGTGTATGAGTTGGGAGCAATGAGTCTATGACGTTGGTATTAAGCATAGGGATCGGATGCAGACCTCTGATATATCATGGTTTTTACCCACTTTTAACCATGATATAAGTCCTTTTTCTGAGTCTTTTCAGTAGTTTTAGTGTCTTTCGAGTTCTTTTCAGGATATAGGCACATATGGAGCCAAATTGGATTATTGGAAGTTTTTGAGGCAATCTGGAGTTGAAGCAGTTCGGAGAGCTGAAGCTCAGCATCGATCGTCACCTGAGAAGCATCGATCGACGCCATTCATTTGGAAGAGACACGGATAAAGTTCCCAGCATCGATCGATACCATTTACAGTATCGATCGATACCAGTGATCAGAACGCGCAACAAGACCCGGAGATTAACCAGAAGCTTTCCTTATTTTTTTGATTGAACACATAAACGTGTCTTAGTTATATAATTAGGTTTTTCAGCCTCCAGAAAGGACACGGGTGATTTCTAGAGATAGATTTTCTGCAACTGAGTTTTTGGGAGAAGAACCTTGAATCCTTTTGTATTCCTAATCTATTTTATTTTATGCAATCTATTTTACTCATGATGTTTGTCTCATTCACCATATCTGAGTAGATTCCCCGTTAGGTTTAGGGTTGTTTAAAAAGTATTTGATGAATTATTAGATCTGATTGAATTGTTAAGGAATATTTATAGAGCTTTTCACCTTGACTTGAGATTAATGCTTATTCTAGCCTCGCGAACTAGAATATGATGTTAGGTTGATTAATTGGCACCAAAGTGTGATTGGTTTCCTGAACTAGTGTTTGGTGAGCAAAAGACCTATTCGCAAAGAAATTTGGTTTAGGATGTTGTGAACAATTGAACTTGATCGTTAATGCTTGTTTGAATTAATAGAATCTGCAAAGAAATTTGGGATTTTAGGTTTAGACATAGATAGTCTTCGCAACGACAGTTGGTTTACTTTACATATGTGTTTCAAGTTCAAGAGCGAAGCTTATTTCATTCATGACATTTGATTTGATTGATAATTCTGATTTGCCTGCAAGCTTCCCTAAGCCTAGCTTTTATTCCAATGATTTACTTCTCGATTTAATTGTTTTGTTATTCTTAATTACATTCATTTAGCTTAGCTTAATTTCTATTCTAGAATCTATTGAGTGATATCTTGAGTCTTTGTGGTTCGACCCCTATATACTGCAGCTACTGCTTTAGTACTTTTAGGGTATTATCTTTGAGCATATCAAATTTTGGCGCCGTTGCCGGGGACTCTAATTTCACCATTAGATTACGGTTTAGAATTTCGACTAAGTGTTGAGCATCGATCGATACCCCCTTGGTATCGATCGATACCCGTTATTATTTCTGTCACTTACGTGATTTGATTTATGTGTTTCAGGTGTATGCAGCATCGAGAGACCAGAAGAAGCAAGAACAAGTAGTTGACCAATCTATCTAACAAAGAGCTAGCTGATTTAGTGCGCACGATCAGAAAACAAAAGAAACAAGCTGAGATGAACAATCCGATTGTGCTTGCTCGTGATGAGGCTGGGGTTTTGAGAGATCAGGAAGGTCACCTGTGTGATGCGCAAGGGCAGAGACTTGATGCAGAAGGAAACATTATTGCCCCTGCACCGGTAGCTAATGAGGTTATCCCACCGGCTGTGTGTGGGAATGTTGGGAATGCTCAGGTTAATCGTGCCAGAACGCTTGGAGAGTACAACAGACCAGATCAGTTCTATGCAAACCGGTCTGCGATTCGTATTCCAACTTTCCAGAGAAATGACTTTGAGCTGAAGCCTGCATACTACACTCTTGTAGGCCAGCACCTTTTTCACGGTCTCTCTAATGAGCATCCCATGGATCATATCGAGAGGTTCGAGGATTTGGTCACCAGTATCAAATACAATGGAGTGTCCAAGGATTTCCTCTTCTGTAAGCTCTTCCCATACTCTCTTAGTAGAGATGCAGCTTACTGGTTGAAGCAGTTGCCTCCTGGTTCTTTGACTACTTGGGAGGAGACTAAGACTGCTTTTCTGAACAATTTTTATGATGACGCGAGATCAGAAGAGCTCAGGAACAAAATCTCCCAGTTTTCTCAGGGAGCGACTGAGACATTCAAGGCTGCCTGGGTTCGATTTCGGTCTTATCAGAGGGATTGCCCTCACCACGGTTTCTCGCAGGTTCAGTTATTGGGTATCTTCTTCAGAGGTATCGATTGGAGGCTGCAAGCAATGGTAATTTCAACACCAGGTATCCCAAGGACGCTTATGTGTTGATTAAAACTTGGCGTCTAGCAACAGTACTAAGAATGCAGATTTCGAGAGGAAGAAGCAGAATGGAAACGTTGATGGGTTGCAGATTGCTGAGGTACATGCGAAGCTGGATTTGGTTCACAATCTTTTAATGGGAAAGCAGCAGAAGGCAGTGCATTTTGCTGAAGAAGTCGAGAACATCGATGAAGGTGAAGCAGCAGATGTCAACTACATCGGTGGTAATGGTTTTCAGAATTTGTCGTACAACCGGGGTTTCACCGACAACTCTCAAAGAGGAGGATTAATCTGATTTCAAGTCTGCGAATTATGAAGCAAACTCCTTTGCTCAGAAGCCATTTCAGAACAGTGGATACACTCGCACCGATGGGAATTCGTCCTACCAGACATTACCTCCCAAGACTGAGGAAAGCAAAGTTGAGACTATGCTTGAACAGATTCTTGAGGGGCAACAAAAGATGACTGTTGATTTCAATGGAAAGATGGATGCCTTGTACACTGATCTGAATGGAAAAATCGAGACTTTAAACATTCATCAGAAGAAGCTAGAAACTCAGGTTGCCCAGACTGCAGAAACATTTAAGAGACAGGATGGTTTCCTTCCAGGAAAAACGGTGAATCCAAGGGAGCATGTTCATGCCATTACTTTGGGAAGTGGAAGAGAGGTCACTCCAAGCTTGAAGAAGACTTACTCGCCTAAGCAGCTCGTCGATCTTGCTGGAGACGACGATGACGACGATGGGATTCCTGAAACTTCTCCAGTATCGATCGATACTCACCCATTATCGATCGATACCCCTCAACATCGATCGCTGCCTGTTCAAAATTCTGGAGAACAAGCTGCAAAATCACAAGCATCGATCGATACTCCCCCTGTATCGATCGATACCAGTCCAAAGGTCGACCAGGAGCAGATTACAGGACATGTTGGGAGAGTCTATGTACCAAAGATTCCTTTCCCTCGATCTCTGCCAAGTCTAAGAAAGAAATAGAAGAGGCCAGATGTAGAACAATGTTAGAGAAATTAGTTGTTGAACTCCCGTTCGTCGATGCTATCAAGACTTCACCAGCTCTCAGGAGGTATGCTAAGAGGATGGTTACCAATGGTGTGAGTCGTGAGGAAGCAGCTCTGCTCACAAAGGACATCAGTGAAATTCTCCTGAAAAAAGACAGTTTCAAAGAAAGAGAAGAAGATGAAAATCTCTGAACATGTCAGTGCTATGATTCAGAGTAGGATTCCAGAGAAGCTACCTGATCCAGGAAGCTTTGTACTAGACTGTTCCATCTCAACTAAAAGGTTCCCTCATTCTCTCTGTGATCTTGGCTCTAGCATTAACCTGATGCCTCTCTCTGTAGCTGAAAGCCTTGGGATGACCGATTTCGTTCCAACAAAGATCTCCCTCGTCTTAGCTGATAGATCCAAAAGGTTTCCAGAAGGTGTCTTAGAAGATGTTCCACTAATGATCGAAGGCTCTATGATTCCCACAGACTTTGTGGTTTTGGAATATGTTGAAGAACCTCAGGATCCTCTTATCTTGGGAAGATCATTTTTGGCAAAAGCTGGTGCCATCATTGATGTAAGAAAAGGACAGATAAAGCTTGATTTGGGTGATGAAGTCATGAGTTTTAACATGGACAAGCTGAGGAGGAGATCTACTATTGATGGACAGACCTTTTCTGTTGAGATTTCCATTGATGAGGACCCAACTACAGAGCATTCAGAAGACATTACTCCTGGGTATGTCAAGGTGTTGGATGTTACTGAGCAAATGAGCAAGCTGGTTGTTCAAGAAGATTTGGTTGAGAGCTTTGAAAAGAATGATGTACTTAAGGATTGGAGTGAGGAGCGTCTTTTCAGTACTACTAGGCTCGAGGAAGAGTCTCCAATTAATGCCAGACTGCTGGAAAATGATGTCTTTACATTGGAGGCAAGGATTGCATAGCTAAACTACATAAAAAGTGGTGAAATTCGTGTTTCAGACATTGCGTCAGTCGACGCAGCATTATGCCCGCCAGCTGATTTTAAGCAAAAACACCCACCTCTCACACACCAGACACCTCAGAGAAAGCAAAGGTACACACCTTCTTTATCCAATTCCAAACCACCTAATGTCATCAATCATATGTTTCCATCTACTTCACACTTAAGCAAGCCGCGAGATTCTCGTCGAGCGCTTGTTGTTTCTTTTGATGACTGTGCAGGAAAACGAAGTATCCCACCCAATCTTCCATCCCACCCTGATGTTGTTCCTCACTTCCTTGGTAGACCACATGCAGTTAATGCTTACACACCACCTTGGATGAGACGTTTGTCACATATGCATTCACTGTCTCTCTCCGAACCACCAGCTGCCTGACTGATCTCCATGTCGAGCTAAAGACATTAAACAAGCGCTTTGTGGGAGGAAACCCACTGGTGAGTCTGTACATACGTTTTTATTTTGAATTTTTTTTCGTTTTGTTTTTGTCTTGTATTTTCAGTATCGATCGATGCCCATTATTTTCCCACGGTACCTTCGAGCCCACTCTCAGCCATTCTGTTCTTGTGCTTTCTTTTGCTTCCTCTGAGTTAGATAAAACTGGGGACAGTGTTGTTTAAGTCTGGGGGAGGTAGTTACTGACATTTGGGTTTGTTTTTCTTAGAGTCAGTCCTTTTGAGTCAAATTTTTGTTTTATTGAGTCAAAACCAGTTGGAGATTATGAACCTTTTCTTGATTTCATTGTTCTGACTTTGTTTTTAAGTAACCATTTGTCACAGAATCAGCTCTAAGATCGACTAATGAAAAATCCAAAGATTAACCAGTTGACGAGGAAACACCCATGTCTCCAGCAAATTTCTTCTAAATCCTGAGCCAAATCTTGCACTTCACCTCTGAGGTTGGTATTCACTGAACTTGATTCATCATTCATATCTGACAAAGGAACCCATGCGTTTGAAAACTTCGGTATACCTCTCCCTTGACACACATTGAAGCATGAAAGATGAGATGATTTCCGCCGAATAGAGGGCTAGGAACATTTCCTGTGATCCCATTTTTCTACTTGGATAAGGAATGATCACACAAGAGTCTGAAGCGAGGGGTAGGAACATTTCCCGAAACCCCGTTATTCGCCTAAGACTTTTGATACTTTGAGAGGGGAGAACCGAGGATTCGGTGGCAAACACCACCAATACTCGCATCTCAAACCTTGATTTGTATATGCAAAGCTAAACAATAATAATTCAAAGAGAACATAAACTGAGATAAGTCTGGGGGAGAGGGAAACAATACTAAAAGTGTGTAATTTGGGTGGTTCTTTAATCACGATATCATATGAAGAAGAATCTAGAAGGTTCGTGAATATCAACAACAGTGATGAAACGGCAATGAAGGATTTAGTATGATTGATGCTGTGAGATAATGTGTGGATAGTGGGAAGCTGCGACTATCTACGGAGAAGTACATGGTGGTCAGATCCGAAACTGTTTAGGTGATGATTGAGAGCTTGGAAAAGGAGTCATTACAATTTCTCAAGAGAAGGTGAGTCTCCATGTTTTTCAAACCTCTTTCTCTGTTTGGTTTTCTGTTTGCCTGAGGGCAAGCAAAGACTAAGTCTGGGGGAGTTGATATATCATGGTTTTTACCCACTTTTAACCATGATATAAGTCCTTTTTCTGAGTCTTTTCAGTAGTTTTAGAGTCTTTCGAGTTCTTTTCAGGATATAGGCACATATGGAGCCAAATTGGATTATTGGAAGTTTTTGAAGCAATCTGGAGTTGAAGCAGTTCGGGGAGCTGAAGCTCAGCATCGATCGACACCTGAGAAGCATCGATCGACGCCATTCATTTGGAAGAGACACGGATAAAGTTCCCAGCATCAATCGATACCATTTACAGTATCGATCGATACCAGTGATCAGAACGCGCAACAAGACCCGAAGATTAACCAGAAGCTTTCCTTATTTTTTTGATTGAACTCCTAAACGTGTCTTAGTTATATAATTAGGTTTTTCAGCCTCCAGAAAGGACACGAGTGATTTCTGGGGATAGATTTTCTGCAATTGAGTTTTTGGGAGAAGAACCTTGAACCCTTTTGTATTCCTAATCTATCTTATTTTATGCAATCTATTTTACTCATGATGTTTGTCTCATTCACCATGTCTGAGTAGATTCCCCGTTAGGTTTAGGGTTGTTTAAAAGGTATTTGATGAATTATTAGATCTGATTGAATTGTTAAAGAATATCTATAGAGCTTTTCACCTAGACTTGAGATTAATGCTTATTCTAGCCTCGCGAACTAAAATATGATGTTAGGTTGATTAATTGGCACGAAAGTGTGATTGGTTTCCTGAACTAGTGTTTGGTGAGCAAAAGACTTATTGGCAAAGAAATTTGATTTAGGATCTTGTGAACAATTGAACTTGATCGTTAATGCTTGTTTGAATTTATAGAATCTGCAAAGAAATTTGGGATTTTATGTTTAGACATAGATAGTCTTCGCAACGATAGTTGGTTTACTTTACATATGTGTTTCAAGTTCAAGAGCGGAGCTTATTTCATTCCTGACATTTGATTTGATTGATAATTCTGATTTGCCTGCAAGCTTCCCTAAGTCTAGCTTTTATTCCACTGATTTACTTCTCGATTTAACTGTTTTGATATTCTTAATTACATTCATTTAGCTTAGCTTAATTCCTATTCTAGAATCTATTGAGTGATATCCTGAGTCTTTGTGGTTCGACTCCTATATACTGCAGCTACTACTTTAGTACTTTTAGGGTATTATCTTTGAGCATATCAACCTCGGAGGTTGATAGTGTTCAATCTCGTGATTGGTTGGTGTGGCCGTGTTGGCCAAGAGTTGATCAAATCGTTGTGACGATTGTGAGGTGAGGTCCCCGTGAATGGACTGTATGGTAAGATTCGAGGACGAATCTATGTTAGTGGGGGAGAATTGTAATGCCCGTGTCCTGGGAAAACGGTTAATTGTGTATGTTTCGGGAACAGGAGACTGGATCGATCCGATTCTCGGTTTTCACCAAAAATTACCGGTTCAGTTTAAAAATCTCTGGGTTAATGGGATTAAACCGGAAAAAAAAATCCCTAATCACCTGTATATAAACTCTATTTTCTCTTCTCCTTGTGTCCTTTTCGTGCTGCTGAGTGAGAAAGAGAGAGAGAGAGAGGAGTTTATACTTTGTGTGAGGAGAAAGGGCAAAACTTTGAAGGAGAAATCCAGAGACAGTAGACAGAGTCTGGGGGAAAAGGAGATTCGACCTAGCAAATCGTCTCCAAAGGTAATGATTTTTGGTGGAGTTGTAGTTAAGCCCTAGAACTAGATGTGCCCTTATGCGGAATTGGATTTGAGTCACTGGTCTAAGAGTTATGCTTGTTTTCGTGGAGGTGTTCTGTTTCAGACGCAGTCTGGACCAGTGGTGATTCAAAGTGTGATCACCGATTCGTCTGTGGTTGGATCATCACGAAATTTTGTGAGCAGCTTCAGGACATCTAGGGGCCTACTTTCAATAGGGGCTTACTTTCAACGGTGGGATTTGAAAGTGGACGGTTAGATTGTGAGTTGTAACTCCAACTTTCACGTCGAGCGTTCTGGATTTTTTTCAGTTTTTCCCAGTTATCTTAACTAGTGGTTTTTGTTGTTGTGGTTGGTTGTAGGGTGAGTCAGCTGTTGTGGGGTTGTGTGTGTGAAGTCTTTGCTGAGGGTGTAGTGTTTTCCTTGTTCCAAAATCTCCTGTGAATCGAGGTGAGTGCGTGACCATGAGCTTATCTAAGCGATTGGGATTGTTTGTTGGTCTTGTTGTGATGTTTAAGTTGGAATTACGTTGGGCCCATAAACGAATTCATGTGGTGATTATTTAAGTGTCTTGGTGCTCATTGGTCTGGTTGTGGTTTGATGTTTATTCGTTGATTGTGATCTTAATTGCTTGTGTGTATAGCTCGTAGATGGAAGGACCGCCTCACTAAGTATTTTTGGTAATACTTATGCATCTCCTTGTGTGTATGATGCAGGTAAAGATAAATTGTGATCGTGGAATCATGGCGAGGAGAGGAGGATGATTTAAGTCTCGGGTTGTTATGTGTTGTGTTGCTTTCTGTTGGTTTAGAATTGTTAGAAGTGATTTGCGGTTTAACTATCGGTTTAATTGATTGGTTAATTGTGGGTTTAAGATGCTTGTTTGGTTTGATGCTTGATATTAATATTATTTTTATGGAGAATAATATTATCTGTTTAAAAAAAAAAAAAAAACGGGTGCGGTCGATTCAAGATATCACAGCATATTTGCTGTTATAGTGTCCCCTTCGAGACGCTCTAAATAAATGGGCTAGGTTGGATTTATAAAGAGCCTATCATCATTTTTTTTTAATATAAGTTTCCATTAATTAAAAGAAATAAAAACCAGAAAGACCTATGACACCCACCAGGCCCAAAAGAGAGGATACAACAAATTCAAACTGAGGAGATGTCGAACAAGAAAGCCAAAGTCCAAAGTAAAACTTGAAACACTCCAAACCAAGAGGACAATGACAAGGGAGGAATTCGTTGGGCTCTGGAAAGCGGATATAGACGACAACGAGTAATGCTTTTGACATCAAGGATGATTGCACTAGAGGGTCTTGAAGATACTGAGAGGGGTTGTACGATGAGGTTGCTCTTATACTCTTAACAACTCCAATCACTCTACTTGGTCCTTTGCCAAGCTTTTTACAACTAGATACACTTTCTCTTGGGCCTAATTAGTATAACGACCCAATACTCTTCTTAGCCTCGTTGTCGTTGACTATTCACCACGACAACTCCATCTTCTCCGACGCGTCTTCTTCTTTTTACTTTATGCTTTCCTTCTTCTTCTTCTCATTGATTTCACTTTTGTTTGTGCAGGTTCAATCAAACAATTCAACTTCAACAGTTTCCTCCCTTCAAATGAAGTTGCATATTCTAATATTACTGCATTGTTACTGCTTTCATTTGTTACATTTTCAACAAAATTACTGCAAAGAGTAAAATAAATATGTGCTTGGCGTGCCTTCTCTTCCTAGTTGCAAAAACTCGAGTTACTTCATAAGACTTTTCAAAGTTTACGATCATTCACTAGCCGTGGCAGATTCAGAAATATTTGTCACATGGATCATCATTATTATAATTATATAATAATATTAAATCATTTTCTAAAAACAAATACGAAATTTTTAGGTATTACAATTAGTAGTTTAATGAATAAGCAATATAGTGTTTAACCCATAAATGATGTTTTTTACATATGATATTGTAGTTGTATATTATCCATTCATTTCCACTTTTGATTTGTTTCTCAAATATTGGTGAGGAAAATTAGTATGACGTTTTTTAAAAGAAGTTGTAGAACCATATAAAAGAAAAAAGAACTCAATACCATATATGTTTATATAATAAAAACAAAAATGGTAGATTATAAATTATGCATTAACATATTAAAAACAAATAATACAATCATTACAAGAAAACACGCCGGAACCGACGGGCAAAACCGTCGGTATGCCGTCGGTTATGGGCAAAACTGACGATTTATCGACCATACCAATCCGTCGGTCCTATAGCGTCGGTTTCCAAAATCCATCGGTTTTTCGTCGGTTATTTACCGACAGAAAACCGACGGGCAAACCGACGGCCTAAAACCGACGGGCAAGGCCATCGGTTTTTAACCGACGGGTAAACCGACGGATAACCGTCGAGCTGTACCGACGGGTGGCCGTCGGTTTATCCGTCGGTTAAAACCGACGAATAAACCGACAGTCTTTAACCGACGGAATTACCGACGGTTTATCTTGTCGGTTAAAACCAACGGAATAACCGACGGTTTGGCCTTTTAAAAACCGACGGAAAACCGACGGATATTTAAAAATTTTGAATATATTAAAATTTATTGATTTAAATTTTCATAAATTTAAATTTTATTAAAATTAATTGTAAAATTAAAATTAATATAAAATAAAATTTTTTTATAAAATTAATAATAAATTCGAATTTGTAAATAAAATTAGAAAGTTAAAACTAAATATTAATATTCAAAACAACAAAAACCAAAAACTAAATTATAAAGAAACTAATCACGGGGTCAGGTTCAGCGGATCTCTCGGGAAGGCTCGTCGCATCTCCGCCATGAAGTTATAGTCAAAGAGCAACTTCCTCTTTGTCTCTCTGAGATCCTCCTCCATCTATGCGGCTCGCCTACGGTTTTCGGTCCTCTCCTCTTCCATTTGAGTCTCTAAAACCTGGATCAGAACCTCCTTCACCAAGAGCGACTCCACGACCGCGGGATCAACATACGATTGAGAGGAGGACGACGACGAAGACGAACAACGACCAAGGACCTTAACTCTTTGGGTTAGATTTCCTAACCCAAAGACCCGACCCTTGGTCTTTGGAGTTTCCTACAAAATTAAAATAAAATTAGAAAATTTAAAACAAATAATATAAAATTATATAAATTAATTATAATGAAGAGACATACCTCTAAAAATATTTGGTTGATCACTTCCGCGGGGAGCTCTTGAGTAGTTGATCCTTGAGACAATGCGGTGTCTTCCAACCTCTTCGTAGATTTCTCGAGCACGTCTCTCGCGAGTCTATCCTGAATCTCATTAGTTTACCGGTTGGTGTGCGTATACTCCATCAATTTTAAAGAGTGAGGAAGCACACCATCCCGAGCAAGCTACTAATTACAAGAAAAAATAATTAGTGTTAAAAGTAATATAAGTCAAAGAAATTTTGAAAAATATTTTAAAAACTTACAAGTTCTGCCTCGCGGGACTTGTAACTCTTGGCTCCGGAGTTGTGAATGGTGATTCCTATTTCGCCTCTCTTGCTCAAACGGTTCTCGGAGTTTTTCTTCGACAATGCTTTTGTCTCCGCCTGCTCCCAGTAAACCGAAAGTCCGACAAAGACATTGTCGTTCACGTTCTTGGGCTTCTTCTTCCCGGCTTCCCATCGCTACTTCCACTCGTTGATTGTCTTCTTATATTGCTCTTTCGCGAGAGCATCGAACTCCTTACGAACCTCGTGGGTATGCTCAGGAGCCCATGTAAAATCTTGCTACAAATGACAAAAAACCGTTTGTTAATACACATTTTAGTTAAGTATAACAAGCTAAATAAACACTCTAAAAGATTCAAAAAACTTACAGCAAACTGTCTAAACCACAACTCCTTCTCAGATTCAGGCATGGCCGAGCATTTTGGATATGGTTGCTTCAAAAGGCCTTGCATCATGCGCAAGAACGACTTGGTGATGCCGTTAGCCGTATATCCACCAACAAAAAGTAAACTGTAAGTTATGATTTTTACTTTTTATAAAAAAAATAATGTACTTGTAAAATAGTTACCATGTCGCACCACCGTCTAGGGTGGGATGGAGACGAGGTATATGGGTTCGACCCGGCTGCGATACGAGCTCCTCGATAGTCATGTCCATTGGTCCCACAGAAGTCTGGGACTCTGGGACATGAGAATCGGAATGAGTCGCGGAGGGAGAATCACGTGCTCGGAGTTGGGTCGAGCGGCCCGACTGAGACAGACTCCGAAGAAAAGAATCGTAATCCCTTAAATTATAAAACAAACAAAAGCATCAAAATGTACACATCAAAAGTTTTATTAATCTTAAAAGTTTTATAAAAGTTTCATAAATTTCTAATAAGTCCTAAAAGTTTTATAAAAGTTTCATAAAAGTCTTATAAAATTTTCATAAATTTCTAATAAGTCCTAAAAGTTTTATAAAAGTTTCATAAAAGTCTTATAAAAGTTTTATAAAAGTTTCATAAAAGTCTTATAAAAGTTTCATAAATTTCTAATAAACCCTAAAAGTTTTATAAAATTTTCATAAAAGTCTTATAAAAGTTTTATCAATTTCTAATAAGTCCTAAAAGTTTTATAAAAGTTTTATAAAAGTCTTATAAAAGTTTCATAAATTTCTAATAAGTCCTAAAAGTTTCATAAAAGTCTTATAAAAGTTTCATAAATTTCTAATAAGTCCTAAAAGTTTTATAAAAGTTTCATAAAAGTCTTATAAAAGTTTCGTAAATTTCTAATAAGTCCTAAAAGTTTTATAAAAGTTTCATAAAAGTCTTATAAAAGTTTCATAAATTTCTAATAAGTCCTAAAAGTTTTATAAAAGTTTCATAAAAGTCTTATAAAAGTTTCATAAATTTCTAATAAGTCCTAAAAGTTTTATAAAAGTTTCATAAAAGTCTTATAAAAGTTTCATAAATTTCTAATAAGTCCTAAAAGTTTTATAAAAGTTTCATAAAAGTCTTATAAAAGTTTCATAAATTTCTAATAAGTCCTAAAAGTTTTATAAAAGTTTCATAAAAGTTTTATAAAAGTTTCATAAATTTCTAATAAGTCCTAAAAGTTTTATAAAAGTTTCATAAAAGTCTTATAAAATTTTCATAAATTTCTAATAAGTCCTAAAAGTTTTATAAAAGTTTCATAAAAGTCTTATAAAAGTTTTATAAAAGTTTCATAAAAGTCTTATAAAAGTTTCATAAATTTCTAATAAACCCTAAAAGTTTTATAAAATTTTCATAAAAGTCTTATAAAAGTTTTATCAATTTCTAATAAGTCCTAAAAGTTTTATAAAAGTTTTATAAAAGTCTTATAAAAGTTTCATAAATTTCTAATAAGTCCTAAAAGTTTCATAAAAGTCTTATAAAAGTTTCATAAATTTCTAATAAGTCCTAAAAGTTTTATAAAAGTTTCATAAAAGTCTTATAAAAGTTTCGTAAATTTCTAATAAGTCCTAAAAGTTTTATAAAATTTTCATAAAAGTCTTATAAAAGTTTCATAAATTTCTAATAAGTCCTAAAAGTTTTATAAAACCTCTAATAAGTCTTTTAAAAGTTTTATAACCTCTAATAAGTCCTAAAAGTTTTATAGAATTTTCATAAAAGTCTTATAAAGTTTCATAAATTTTCATATAAGTTTAAAAAAATTCATAAATTCTTACTAAAATCTTAAAAGTTTTATAACATTTTTCATAAAAGTGTTATTAATGTTTCTAAAATTCTTAATAAATCCTAAAATTCTTAACAATTCTAACAATTCTAACAATTTCTAACAATTGTTAATAGATCCCTAATTATGTTTTTCTTAACAAAATTTTATAAAATTTCTAACAATTCTAACAATTTCTAACAATTCTTAATTAATAGATTTTTTTTCCGACAATTCTCATAACAATTCTAATAATCTCTAACAATCCCTAACAATCTAGATTTAAGTTTTCTAACAAGTTTACAATCCTAATCTAGATTTAAGATCCAACTTTCTAATCTTACAAATTCTAAAATCCTAACTTCTATATGAAATCCTTAAAACTTGATAAAGATAGAGAATAACTTACATTTGAATAGAGGAATCGAAGAAATGAGGAAATGAGGAAAGGAATCGGTGGAATCCACGAAATTGCGGGAGAGGAATCAGCGGTTTGAGAGAGTTTTGTGTTTTAGTAATCGAAGAAATGAGGAAGAAGAAGAGTTTCTCGGTTTTTTATTCTCGAAAATAAAAAAACCGCTTAATCGAAATTTTTAGTGAAAAGTTTGGCGGTTAAAATTCCAATCCGTCGGTTTTCTTTAAAAAAGCAACGGAAAAACCGACGGATTGGAATTTTATTGCATGCAATTTGATTGGTCGGTCAACCTTCGGTTTTCAAGAAAGAACCGACGGGTAAACCGACAGGTCCGGGAAAACCGACGGATTTATTTAAATATTAAAAAATTCGTATCCGTCGGTTTTGTTTGAAAATACTGACGGAAAACCGACGGTCTTTTAAATTTGGGGTTTGTTTAGGGTATTGAGTTAGAGATTATGTTTTTTGATCACTTAGAATATGTTTTAATAGTTTCTTATCACTATTAATAACAATGTATAACAATTTAATTTTTCTAAACATTATATCACAAACTAATCTATAACTTACATATACATTCATAACCATACTTACTCATTTCAATACAAGTTTTCTAAAACTTCTAATTTTGACCAATTTTTTTATTTTTACTGATTATTTATGTTCAAAATATAGAGAACCTATAAAGTAGTAGTCGCATGTCGATAAACAACAAAAAATATATCGTCTGTCGGTTTACCGTCGGTTTTAATGAAAAAACCGACGGGTGAACCGACGGATTCTGAATTTTTTTTTTTTATTATCTGTCGGTTAACCCGTCGGTTCTTATGAAAAAACCGATGGGAAAACCGACGAACGATTAAAAAAAAAAAATATTTTATTAAACCGTCGGTTTTCCCGTCAGTTTTTTCATTATTTTTTTGAAATTTTGCGGTTACAACATAAATTCACAAACTATGAAATTATGTTTACTTGTTTTGAAAAACCAGATATAAAACTATGAAATAAGTTAATTTTGAAATACCAAATTAATTATAAATTTTTAAATTTTTTAAAAATTATAAAACAAACAAAAGCATCAAAATGTACACATCAAAAGTTTTATTAATCTTAAAAGTTTTATAAAGGTTTCATAAAAGTCTTATAAAAGTTTCATAAATTTCTAATAAGTCCTAAAGGTTTTATGAAACTTTTATAAAATTTTCATAAAAGTTTCAAAATCTTATATAAAATCACAAACTATGAAATTATGTTTACTTGTTTTGAAAAATCAAATATAAAACTATGAAATAAGTAAATTTTGAAATACCAAATAAATTCTCAATTATTAAATTTTTCAAAATCTTACAAATATGAAAATACTTAAAATTGTAACAAATATATAAAAAATACAAGATTACAATCTAATCTGAGTCAGATGAGTAATCAGATGGAATTGAATCAGAATCATCTCCAAATTCTCCTATACTCTCTTTGGATTCATTATCAACTCTATCATCTGTGAAAGAAGTGAAATCTACCGCAAGGGTAACTTCTAAGGAATGCTCAACATGAGCCATTAAACCACTTGCACTAGGTTGCAAAGGATCGTGATCAGGAACTCCATATAGCCTTCCCCTTGGGTTTACATGCGTCACAGTCAGCCAAGGGTCGGTCCTACCAGTGACTCGTAGGTAGGGAATGTAACATACATGTATTAAATATCATAGTCAATGGTTTTTATATTAAGAAAATCATGCATAAAATGTACTAAATTAAATTATAAACAAAATATATACATGATCTGCTTGTGAACCAAGGATGAAAGGATCATACTTCAATAGTCTTCGGCTTGAATGGACTGATGTAACACCGAATTTGTCAACACGAACACCACGACCAATAAATGGATCGTACCAATCGCAGAGGAAAACAATGCATCTTAGGTTAACCATGCCTGGATATCGAACTTCTAAAATCTCTCTAAGAACGCCATAATACACAACATCTCCCGCCTGAGATGAGATACCGTAATCCACCGTTGCCCTCCTTGATCCCTCTTCCTGAATCCGAAATGCGTATCCCCTTGTGCAATATCTTGGATAAGACTTGACATTGTAGTTAGGACCGTTGACAAACTCCAATAACCATGTCGGAAATGATTGACCTTTCGAACTCTCATCGAAAACCTGTGTGGGAATAAAACATCAATCGTTAGTATATTAAATTTATATTTTTATTATTTAAATTAATCATATACATAATTAACACTTACGTAATATTTGAGCCAACTAGCAAAATTTCCTTGTTTTTGCAACTCGAGTTGTTCTTCAGTATAGTGTGAGTAATATGAGCGTATTATGGCCATGTAAATCCTAAATCAAATAGAAAAAAATGTTATTACTAAATAATATTTTCATATAAATAATTTCAAAAAATAAAAAAAGGATTAAACATTTCTTACCTTTCGTATTCTTCAAGATCCTCACAATTGTTGAGAATATGCATATGCAAATGCGTATATTCCTGCTCAGTTAATTTTCGAGACTTCCCTTTTCCACTTAAGCGACCTATTTGTGTAAACAAATTAGGTACATAGACAGGATAACTTGGTCGCTCTCCCCCATCATCATGTCGAGAAGGTCGACGACTCTTCGTTCGGACCTCGGATGGAAAATAATATTCGGCAAAATTTGAAGCTTCTTCGTTGATGCTCTGCGCAACAATAGATCCCTCGACTTTGCTTAAATTTTTAACCTTCTTTTTCAAATGAAACATATACCGCTCAAAAGGATACATCCACCGATATTAAACTGGGCCTCCTAATTCTGCTTCTCGCGGGAGATGAATTGGTAGATGTTCCATAACATCGAAAAATGACGGTGGAAATATCTTCTCAAGGTTACATAAGATCATGGAGATATTTGTTTTCAAATTGCAGATACCATTAACTGTTAACGATCTCGTGCATATATCTCGAAAGAAAGCCCCAACTCCTGCATACATATGTAAAAGAAATAACTATTAGAATATATATATATATACAAAATTGACGGTAAATAATTTGATAAAAATGATAAAATATACCTGCAATAGCTTCGTGAACATTTTCTGGAAGAAGATGTGTAAACGCAAATGGAAGGAGGCGTTGCATCACAACTTGACAATCATGACTCTTCATTCCAATAAACTTCCCTTCTCCAACGTCTACGTAATTACGCAAATTTGATGCATAAGTATCTGGGAACTTTACGCTTTGGATAATCCAGTCGAAGAATGCTTCTTTAGATGGCGCATTTAAGCGATACACAGGAATCGGACATCTCCCATTACGCATTACTTCAAGATCAGGGCGAGAGCAAATATCCGCCAAGTCTAGTCTAGACTTTAAATTGTCCTTTGTCTTCCCTTGGACGTTTTGGATTGTGTTCTTGATGTTATCAAAAACATTCTTCTCAATGTGCATGACATCAAGATTGTGCCGCAACAAATGGTCTTTCCAATACGGCAAATCCCAAAAAATGCTCTTCTTATGCCAATTGTGATATGTTCCAGCACCGTCAACAGGATAATGCCCATTACCACCCACGTCAGGAGTCCTTGGTGCTCCAAATTCTCGCAACTGCATTAAAATATCTGAACCATCTACCTCGGGAGGTGGAGCATCAAGAACTTTCGTATTCTTTTTAAACAAATTCTTTGTACGACGATACAGATGGTTTGGAGGTAGAAATCTTCTGTGACAATCAAACCAACATGTCTTTCTCCCGTTCCTCAATTGGAATGCATCCGTGTTATCTTGACAATATGGACATGATAAACGTCCATGAGTTGTCCACCCTGATAACATACCAAGTGCTGGAAAATCGCTTATAGTCCACATAAGTACCGCACGCATCTGGAAATTTTGTTGTGTCGATACATCATATGCTTCAACACCGTGTTACCATAACATGTTGAGCTCATAAATGAATGGCTGGAGAAACACGTCAAGTGATCTCTTTGGATGTTCTGGTCCAGGAACTAGAACTGTGAGAAACAGAAACTCCCGACGCATACACAATGATGGCGGCAAGTTGTATGGTGTTATGATTACTGGCCACAACGAATATTGTCTTCCATGCTTTCCAAACGGGTTAAAACCATTAGTAGATAATCCAAGGTATACATTTCTTCGCACATATGCAAAATCAGGATATACTCTCTGAAAATGTTTCCATGCTTCTCCATCTGAAGGATGTGTAATCTCTTCTTCTCTTCTGTGCTTTGCATGCCATCTCATTACCTCTGCCATCCGCTCAAATTGATATAACCTCTTCAACCTATCTGTTAACAGTAAATACCACATCCTCTTATATGGTACCCGAACTCGCCCACTAGTTTCTTGGAATCGTGGTTTTCTACACCATTTACACCTTCTGCGGTTTTCATCCTATCTCCAATATATCATACAATTGTCGATGCATACATCAATCATCTGATATGGTAGCCCAAGACCAGCAACTAATTTTTGAATCTCATAGTATGATGCTGGAAACAGATTATCCTCAGGCAAAATATCTTTTAACAAAATCTGCTATCGCATCCACACAATCTTCTGCCAAATTAAAATCCGTCTTTATGGTCATCAATCTACTGGCAGAAGATAAAGGGGAGTGACCGTCTCTGCATCCACTGTATAGAGATTGGTTGGCTGCATCTAACATATCAAAAAACTGTCGAGCTTCTAAATTAGGTTCTTCTTCCCTTTCTAAAGACAGTTCGCATGCTTCCGCTATATTTTCTCTATACACATCATTAACCATCTGAACAGTATCTCCACCAAAATCTACTTCCGTTCTATGTTCCTCTACCCTATCCACAATATAAGGTTCCCTACTCCTACTAGAAGGAGGTATTTCCCCATGGAGATACCAAACTTTATAACCAGGAGTAAATCCATTGTGATACAGGTGATTCCACACTAAATCAATCATAATATTACGCGAATTGTGGCATACAGAACATGGACATTTCAACTTACGGGTTTGTTGCGCGGATGGGTGCTTACATGCCAATTCCATGAATTCTCCTACACCTCGTGCATAATCATCGTTTAATAAGTTCGACTTCGAATCCATCATTGGCTCGTCCATCCACGATCGAAAATAATTTGAAGAAGACATGACTTTGATTTTTTTTTGGTAATTTTTTTTCAATAAGAGGAATCATAAGAATCTTAGATGATGTTGGTGAGAATAAGCGTGGTTTCATATTTATAAGTGCGCGGCCGTCGGTTTTCCGTCGGTTTTCTTGAATTCGAACCGCTATTTAACGGTTATATTAATGTAAACAATTAACGGTCATAAACCCGTTGGTTTTCCATCGGTTTACTGACTTTTTAACCGACGGGTACCTTACCCGTCGGTTTTCCCTTTTTTTCCGACGGGTTAAATTTCGTCGGTTTTTACAGACGAATTACCGACGGGTACCAACTACCACGTCGCCGTCGGTTTTCCGTCGGTAAAAAACCGATGGATTGGGTGGCCGTCTGTTTGCCCGTCGGTTTTCCCTGTGTTTTCTTGTAGTGAATGGCTGCAAAGACATGAACTGAATTTTAATCATGGGTTCAACTTATAGACTATATACCAATTTACCCACCAAATACTAATCAAATAAATATGTAAACAAAAATTTACTGGGGACGAGGCTAAAATGCCACAAATGAAAGAAAAAAAATCTTTCATGCCACAACATCATCTCCTTGCCACATTCTGTGTTGAATTCCTATTTCACCCTTAATGAGAAACCCTCTCATTCAAGTGGAAGGTTTGATTGAGGGTAGTATTTGAAAGTATCTCTCTTTGTATTAGAGACTTTGAATTAAAAATAGTTTCCATTTAAAAAAAAATTAGTGAAAATAGGAAAAAAAAAGTAGAGCGTTGTCTTCTCCGACATCTGGGAAGCTTCTTCTTTGTTCCTCCTCCTCTGAGCCAACGTCGTCTTCTCTGCCATCTCGCCGGTTTCCGCTCCGCCGCCATTTAGCATCCGGATTTTATCCTCTCCTCTCTTCCGCCATTGCTGAAAAGAAGAAAATATATGGGTAAGTTGTTGAGTTCTTGATTTAGGATTTGGGAGAAAATAACAAATTAGGGGTTTGAAATAAAAATTGCTTGACTATGTATAACATTTAGTTGGTATTCACGTTTCAAGTGATGATTAGGTATGTGCATTGATAAATTCTACAGTAGTTGAATTAAATCGTGTTGAATCGGCAGAGAACGAGAATACCCAAATCCATTCGATTTCATAAACCAAATCTGCAGATCTAGTCCAACTGGTTCAACTGCTTACAGTGATAATAATTGGTCCAGCTAATACAACTGTCTGGACAGTTGGACCATTTGTGCAAGAGCAGATGTACCAGTTGGACATAAAATACCATTTCTTCAAGAACAGTTGTACCAGTTGAACCGAAAATACCATTTCAACAAGAACTGTTGTACCAGTTGGACCGAAATAGCAAGAGCTTGATAATGTGTTTTTATTATTTTTATTTATAGGAGGCGATGAAGTACAGGAGGACCAACGTACATTTTGACTGTGGAGGGTATTCAGAAGAGCATGAATGGATTTCAAAAAATTCTCTATACGCTATATCGATTAAGACGTCATCATTGAAGGAGATAACTTATACGGTATTAGCAGAGAAGATATGCAGGAAGATTGCGATAGATGAAACTACCATGAAGCTGAAATTGAGTTACAATCTATCTAATGCTCGGAGAGAGTCCTATATTGTAGATGACGAGGACGTTATTGTTTATCTAACAACATTGAATAAAGAGGGATTGAAACATGTTTTGCATGTGGAGTTATTGAATGATGTGGAAAACAATATGAGGTTTGACCAACTTTCAAGTGCCGAGCGAGGAAGTTCATTTAGTGTGAATTATGAGAGAGTTGATGATGAGGTGGAAGATGTAGCTAATGTTGGCATCCTTACTGTTTTCAGAGCGGGTGGAACAGTAGAAGAAAAAATTGAGATGGTTATTGATGAGGTGAGGGCTAATGTTGAGGAAGAAAAGGTTAGTAATGGTGATAGTGAGAATGTATCACGTGGCGGATTTGCGTATGTGGATAGCCCGATGATTAACCATTTGGATGATAGTCTTCCTGAAAATGATGACCTTCCTCGAGCTAATGTAGAAGAAATTCAATATATTGAAGAATGGGATGATGGTACAGGTCTTGAATTAAAACAAGAATTTTGTTCCAGGGAGGCATTGCAAGATTTGGTTCGCAAAGGTGCAAATAAGAACTGTTTTGGGTATGAAACTATTAAGTCGGATCGGACGAGACTTATGTTATGATGCCGAGAAGCTTCGAAAGGTTACCAATGGTATTTACGAGCTACACGAACTACTAATTCATTATTGTGGAGTGTTAGAATACACAGAAAGATGCATACATGCTCTCGGTGTTATGCGAGTACAAGCAGTTCTAAACCTAAAGGCTCACAACGATTAGTAGCAAATTTATTGCATGAATTGTATCCTGGTCGAATGGACACCCCACCTCCTAAAAGTATCCTTAGTCTTGTTCAGAAAAATCTTTCATTGGAATGCTCCTACTCGACCGTTTTGAGAGGGAAAAAACGACATGTTTGTGAGGTGCGAGGGAGTCCTGAAAAAAGGTACAAGTTGTTGTTTTCTTATCTCTACGAGTTAGAGAAGGCAAATCCTGGGACAGTAACATATGTGGAATTGGATTTAATGAGTAGGTTTAAGTACCTATTCATCGCTTTGGGTGCTAGCATTGAAGGGTTTAGAGCAATGAGAAAAGTTGTGGATGCAACATTTTTTACGCATGGTGGTGTGCTAGTTTTTGCAACAGCTCAGGATCCTAATCATCACCATTATCCCGTTGCGTTTGGTGTACTTGACGGTGAGAATCATCTTAGTTGGAACTGGTTTTTCACAAAGCTGAAAAACGTTATACCGAATGTTCCTGAATTAGTTTTTATAAGCGACAGACATCTTAGCATCATCGCAGCAGTCGATACGGTGTACTCGGGCGCAAAGCATGCGCATTGTATTTGGCATTTATCTCAAAACGTGAGACAAAGGGTGTCGTTTGACAAGGACGCAGCTGCAGACAAATTCAGGGCTTGTGCTCATGCCTATACTGAGAGCGGGTTTAACATAGAGTAAAATGATTTTAAGAGTAGGTTTCCTGCAGCCGCCAAGTACTTGGAAGCGGGTATAACGGTGGAGAAGTGGACAAGGTGCTATTTTCAAGGAGACAAGTACAACGTAGACACTAGCAATTCCGCGGAGTCAATGAATAGTGTGTTTAAGAAAGCAAGGACATACCCCTTATTACCGATGATTGATGCGATCATTGAAAAAATGTCTGAATGGTTTAACAAACAGAGGCATCAAGAAGATAATGCTTAGGACTTCAAAAAAGTGGTGCCTTATGTGGAGAACGAATTGCACGAACGATGTGCAACTGCAATAACTTTGATGGTGACTGAGCTCAACGGCAACCGGCTTGAATATGACGTAAAAGGAGTCAATGGGAAGTCGTACGTGGTTGACCTGGAAATGAAAACTTCTTTTTGCAGATGTTTTGATATCGACAGGTATCCCTGTGTCCATGCAATAGCTGCAGCGAGGTCTGTCATGCGGAAGGAAGGGAGAAAGGCGAATATCCAAATCTATGCTCGAAATATTACTTCATTAAGACTTGGGCCTTGGCATATGTTAGAACGATTTATTTAGTGTTGCATGAGTCTCATTGGAACGTTCCTGCTGAAATTGAAGAAATGTTCGCATTACGGCCAGAAAAGCGACAAAAAAAGGGAAGAAATCAAGAAACGCGGTTACCATCCACCGGAGAGCGTCGCCGTAAGAGGAATAACAAGTTTGTGCCTAGCATAAACTTGGAAAGGTAGTTGCAGTCCGAAAATTCTTAAGTTATGTGTTTGTATTTGTATGAATTTGTATTTCTCTGAATTTGTATGTGTTTGATTTGTACAATTCAGTTCATATTGGTCCAACTGTGAACAAATCTGAATATTTATGAATTAGTAACTGTCGGATTGGTTCATTTTGTTCAACTTCGTTAATCTGAATTTTTTTAAAAAAAATGTGGAAACCTCTAAGTAAACCATGTAAGTATTCCAAAGCATATGGAAACAATTTAAAAAATGAATAATACAAGAAATTTTAAATTTTTGAAATTTGTTTGTGATTTTTCACAAAACACTCCTACTAGTATAAGGAGTTCTATTGTAATTGTCACCCACTTACTATGTGAAAGATGCAAATACTATGAATTCGCCCATATTGTATTGTTAAAACATCCTAAATGATGACTAACGGAGGAAAATGAAGGGTCCAACTACAAAATATTGTTCGTCCCTAAGGTTCAACTTTAAAAACCTGATAATTGTCATAGTCCAACTATGAAGGCAAGTGTACAACTGACCAACTTGGTTCAACTATGCACAATTTACAAAAACATGTCAGGGACTATCCATCACCAACGCATCTATTCGAGACAACCTCAACGCTTCCACCACAGAGATCCCCTCAAGGTCAGATGTCTCAACCACGAAGCTCCTCGAATCCTCAAGGTCAGCCACGAAGCTCCTCGAATCCCCAAACTCACCCACGAAGCTCTTTGAATCCTCAAGGTCAGCCACGAAGCTCATCGAGTCCTCAAGCTCAGCCATGAATTTATTCGAATTCTCAAGGTCAGCCACATAGCAGTTCCAATCCTCTGGTGCATAATTTCGAAGACCATAGTCATCACTCATTTGATGCGCGTAACTCCAACAATGCCGAAGACGAAGGGATTGACGAAGACGAAGGGATTGACGATGATGAACATATTCTAGCCGATCTCGACGATAACAATCTCCTTTCTCTTAATGCGCTAATAAGGGTGCCAACCTGTCATATGTTTACGACTGTGTTGTCTCCCATACTCCCTCAGCCGAAAGATACCACATGGTAAAGGGTTTACTTCTGTTTTAAGGTTTTGTTTGTTTGTGTGAATATATGTTTGTATGTTTTATGGTTAACTTCTGTTTCAGTTTTAGTACTAGAGATTCTCTGACATTAGTGTAGGATTACTTATGTTTAATGTTTTGTATGTTTGTGTGTATATATGTTTGTATATTTGTGTAATCTAAGCTTGAATGCTTTTGTTTGTTAATGTTTACTTCTGTTTAAGTTTTAGTACTAGATATTGTCTAACATTAGTGTAGGATAACTTCTGTTTAATGTTTTGTATGTTTGTGTGTTTATATATCTATATGTTGTGTGTAATCTGAGCTTGAATGCTCTTGTTTGAATGCTTCTGTTTAGTTGACTCTGTTTAGTAATATTTATTCTACTTGTTTGCTTTCTATGTGTAGGTTTGGTCGTGACAAGGGAGCTTTGGTTTGGAAGATAACAAAGATTTTCACAAAGAAATTTGATGGTCAATTCTACAGTTGGACTGTGGTGCCTCGACAACGAAAGGAGAGATACTTCCTCAAATTTTCTGTTACCCTTTATATTTACCTATGTTTCTCTTCTAACATCAATCTTCTCTACTTGTATTGTAGAAAACGCACACCTGGGATCCCTTAATCTCAGAGACAGTTCAAGCACATTTTGAAGATATTTGTCAGAGGCGGATCAAATATATGGTAAGCAGAGTTCACATTTCTAGAGTGCAACCAAACTGGATCGGCGATACACTGTGGAAAGAAATGATGGCCTATTGGGACACTGAACAATCTCAACAGAGAAGTCTGACCACATCTAATGCTCGAAATTCTTACCACGGGGGTCTTGGTGCCCACGTGCAATTTGGAGGGTAAAAGTCTTTTCAACAAATCCACAAAGAAATGGTAAGTTACATTCCTCTGTCTATTGTTTCTATAAGTCCTTACATGTTTATGTTTGTTACATTTTCAAGAACAATAGTTGGGTAGACCAGTAAGTATCGGTGAAGTTTTTATTAAGACCCATACAAGACCAAATGGAACTTGTGCTGATTATAAGGCGCAGAAGATCCTAGAGACATATCGGAAGAACTTGCAAGCGAAGGTGTCCGAGCTTGAGGCAGAAACTTCAGATGGGACATCACGAGCTATAGAGCTAACCACTGATGATTACAACGACGTCTTTCTTTAGGTAATATTCCTTTTGATCCATTCATTATGCATTTGCATTAAAAAGATCTTTAGAAACTGTCTGACTTCCTTTTCTGTCTCCCAATCCACTATCATGGATGACATAGGGCGTCCTTATGGTCTTGGAATTCTTTGCGAGTCTCACGTCAGCGGCAAACACAAGTATCCGGGTAGCTCTTCGTCCTATCAATCACTGTAACAACAATTGGAAGAAGCTCATCGCATGATAAAAGTACATGCCCCTGATAATGCACGCCTTGAAGTCGAGCTTACCGTGATGGAAAAATACCTTCGCACGACTGACCCAAATTATGTGAACTTCTTGTCATCCAACTCTGGTCCAGATCACTCTTCTTCTTAGGTTTAAGGTCACTCTTCTTCTTAGGTTTATCTCATATGGAACTAAGTAATGTGTTGTTTGGATTTAGTTTTCTTTTAATGTTTTTGATCCAAAACCTTGTGGGACATTTATTTCATGGTTTAATAAAGTACATTTCTTTTAAAGCTTTTGTTTACATTCAATTTACATCCAAATTTCACTATTAGAATAAAAAATTTCAAAAATCAAAACCAAAACCGATATACATTTTTGTAGAAAAATAGTAACAATTCAATCGCAATTAAGTCGTTAAAGAATCGCAAAACAGTCACGAACTACACGCTAAGTAGTCGCAACATATAGCGACTACTTAGCGACTACAAATATTATTCGACTCGTAAAAAAACTTATTTTTCTCTTTCTCCTTATATTATAATCTAGATCTACTTTCCCCATCTTCTCTCTCTCATTCTCGCGATTTCGGTATCAGAGGAGAGAAAGAGGGAACCCGAGAAAAAGACGATTTGGGTAAAGGAGAACTCTCAAGAGAGGAAGAAAGAGCTTGAGGGGGAACTCGCGAGAGGGAGCTCAATTTCGATTTCGAGGGAGAAGGTAATTCGGTTTATGTATTTTTTGGTAATTTTGGAAATTTCTATACCTAAGGTTAATAGATTTTTGGGATTTTTGGGGATCTAGACCTTCATTCGGCTCATCACGGTATCTAGATCTAGAGCTTCTTCTTGGAAATTTGGTAACCTAGGTTTGATAGATTTTTGGGAAATTTGGGGATTTTGAAATAAATCGCTCGGTAATGTTGATTTTTCTGGATATAATTACAATGCCGATCAGTTACTCTCAAAGCTCTTTGATGTGCTCAAATCTAATACCCTAAAGTATCTAAGCAGTAGCTGTAGTATTCTAGGGGTCGAACCACAAAGACTCAAGAATTCACTCAATAGATATTAAGACTCGAATTAAGCTAAGCGAACAAAGTAATGCAGGAAATAAACAGCAGAATATAAAAGTTGTGAAATTCAATGGAGGAAAAGCGCTAAGCCTAGGGAAATTCGCAGGTAAATCAGAATTGCAGATCAAATAGAATGTGAGGAGGATGTTAAGCACTGTTCTCGAACTTGAAACACAAATGTAAAATCAACCAACCGTCGCTGCGAAGATTAGCTTGAACCTTGAGCCGTAGAAGAGCTCCCCCACAGCCCCGAAGAAACCTCTAACGCCTCCTCGTCGGAGGACTCTTTTGGACTAAGACCTAGAATTCCAAATTCTTTGCAAATCCTATGAATTCAAACAAGCATTAATGATTAGGTTCAATTGTTCACAAAATCCTAAACCAAATTTCTTTGCGAATAGGTCTTTTGCTCATCTAACACTAATTCAGGCAATCAATCACACTTTCGTGCCAATCAAACAACCTAAGATCAGATTCTAGGTCATGAAGCTAGAATCAGCAGTAATCACAAGTCTAGATGAAGAACTATATTTAATCTCTCCTATCAATTCAGATCAACCTAACAATTTATCAAACACCTTTGAATAACCCTAAACCTAACAAGGAATCTACTCAGACATGATCAATGAAACAGAAATCATGAATAAAATAGATTGCATAAAATAAATCAAGAGTAAACAAGGGTTTAGAATTGTCTCCCACAAAACCCGGAACTAATCTCTCTCAAAGTATTTAGAATTATGATCAAAGCTTAGTCTCTCAAAGTGGCTAAAAACCCTAAATATAATGCTAAAACACGTTTTGGGCTTAATTGTAAATAATAGGATCTTCTGGGCTAAGTTTCGGACTCTTAAAACTTGTAAAATCGCGTGTTTTCCTTTCCTAAAAAAGAAATTTGGTTTAGGATTTTGTGAACAATTGACGCTGACTCATTAATGCTTGTATAAATTCATAGATTTTGCAAAGAAATTTGAATTCTAGGTTTAAAATAGATATCTTTCGTAGCGACGGTTTGGTTGATTTTTACATTTGTGTTTCAAGTTTCGAGAACAGTGCTTAATATCCTCCCTCACATTCTATTTGATCTGCAATTCTGATTTACCATGCAATATTTCCCTAGGCTTAGCGCTTTCCTCTATTGAATTTCACAACTTTTATATTCTGCTGGTTTATTTCCTGCATTACTTTGTTCGCTTAGCTTAATTCCGAGTCTTAATATCTATTGAGTGAAATTCTTGAGTCTTTGTGGTTCGACCCCTAGAATAATACAACTACTGCTTAGATCTTTAGGTATTAGATTTGAGCACACAAATTTTGGCGCCGTGTGCCGGGGACTCTAAATTCACCATTAGATTTTAGATTTAGAGTTTGACTAAGTTCGTCGGCATTGATGCGATACCAGCTGGTATCAGTCGATATCGTCGTATTTTTATTTTTATTTTTGTTACTTACGTGTTTTTGACTCTTGTGTTTCAGGAAAGCAAAAGAGCCAGAAGAGATGAACAACCCATTGGTTCTAGTTCGTGATGAGGCTGGTGCTTACAGAGGACTTAGAGGGTTGTTTGTGCAATGAGAGGGGACAAAGACTTGATGGAGATGGAAACATCATTGTCCCTCCAGCTGTTGCGAATGTGATTAATCGTGCTAGGACGATTGGTGAGTACAACATGCCTGATCAGTTCTATGCCAATCGAGCAGCGATTCGTGTTCCTGCGTTTCAAAGGACTGACTTTTGAGCTGAAACCTGCATACTTCACTCTTGTGGGTCAGCATCTTTTTCATGGTCTTCCTCATGAACACCCTATGAATCACATTGAGAGGTTTGAGGACTTGGTCACTAGCATCAAGTACAATGGAGTGTCCTATGATTTCCTCTTCTGTAAGCTTTTTTCTTACTCTCTGTGGGGAGCAGCTTATTGGCTGAAGCAGTTGCCTCCGGGATCACTGAGCACCTGGGAAGAGACGAAGAACGCATTTCTGAACAAATTCTATGACGATGCGAGATCCTAGGAGTTGAGGAACAAGATCTCCCTATTCTCCCAAGGTGCGACTGAGGCGTTTAAGGCTGCTTGGGTGAGATTCAGATCTTATCAGAGAGATTGTCCGCATCACGGGTTCACGCTAGTTCAGTTGCTGGGTATTTTCTTCCGAGGGATCGATTGAGATATCAGATGGCTTTGATGCTGCAAGTAATGGTAATTTCAACACGAGATATCCCGAGGACGCTTATGTGTTGATTGAGAACTTGGCATCTAGCAACAGTACCAAGAATGCAGATTTTTGAGAGGAAGTAGCAGAACGAGAACATTGATGGTTCGCAGATTGCTGAGGTTCAAGCCAAGCTGGATTCAGTGCACAATCTATTGATGGTAAGACGAAGAAGGATGTACACTTTGCTGATGAGGTCAAGAATTTCGAAAAAGATGAAGTGGAAGCCGTTAACTACATTGGTGGTGCTGGTTTTCAAGGTCAGAGATTTCTATACGAGCAGAACAACAAACCAGTTGGTTTTGGAACAAATCAGTATCTACAGAAACCGATGCAGAGCAGCGCCTACGGGAGTTCATCTTACCAAACATCCGCCACCTATGACTCAAGAGAGCAAGTTGTATCCATGCTTGAACAGATCCTTGAGGGACAGCAGAAGATGACTGTTGATTTTAATGGGAAGATGGATGCCATGTACACAGATCTGGATGGGAAGATTGAAGCTTTTAGAATTCATCAGAAGACGCTGGAAACTCAATATACTCAGACTTCAGCAGCTGTCAAGGGAAAGATGGTTCATGCACACAATGAACACGTCAATGCAATCACCACAGGAGGTGATTTTGAACCTGATACGTCAGTGTCAACCGACACCGACGCAAGTGTCAACCAACACCGACGCAGTATCAACCGACACCACGACGCAGTATCGACCGACACCGACCAATGTCGACCGACACCACCCAGTAATCGATCGATACCAGTGCAGATGCTTTCACGGGACACCTCAAAAACCCAGTATCGACCGACACCACTAGCAGTATCGATCGATACCCCCTGCAGACTGAGCTGAAAAATTCAAACAAGGATTGTTGAGGAACGTGTCTACGACTAAATTATCATATATCCTTTGCCACAAGAGATCTCAGAAACCCCATCATGCAGAGAAGTTGCTTGCTTTTGAGAAGATGGTGAGGAATGTCCTAATAACATTTCATTTGAAGAAGCTGTGGGAAAATTGCCCCTGCTGGTTACTTTCGAGGTTGTAGAGAAACTGAGGAAGAGATTAAGGCACTCTTCATCAAGGCAAGAAGTACACCACCTCCAATGAAGCAGTTGACTAAAAAGGAAGACCCAGGAAAATTTTCAGTTCCATGCTCTATCTCTGGGGTTGATTTCAAAGAGTCGCTCGTTGACTCAGGGTCTAGCGTCAATGTCATGTCAAGGGCAGTTGCAAAGAGATTGGGAAACTGATTAGGTGATATCTGGAAAGCTTGGAAAAGGATCATTGTGATGTTTCAAGAACAGGTGAGTCTCCGTGTTTTCAAACCTCTTTTCTAGTTTAGCTTTTTGTTTGCTTGAGGGCAAGCAAAGGCTAAGTCTGGGGGAGTTTATATATCATGGTTTTTACCCGTTTTTAGCCATGATATACGTCTTGTTTTTAGAGTCATTTAGTGTTTTTGTAGTCTTTTGAGTCTTTTCAGGTTTTGCACGTTTGGAGCATAATTGGAGATATTGGAGCATTCTGGAGTTTGTTTTTGGCATTCATTGAATAACTTGCCACCGTTGGATTGAGCTAACATTTGGATACAAGATATATCAATGGATTAGCTTTCATTTGGAAGTGGTTTGAGGCCATTCTAACGGTGCGATCAAAAGTTATGCCAGTTTTTGTGAAGACAGTCCAGCCTGGCGAGCACAGAAACTGGTATCGACCGACACCAACCTGGTATCAATCGATACGCGACTGCAGGAAAGGAAAACACGCGATTTTAACAAGTTTTAAGAGTCCGAAACTTAGCCAGAAGATCCTATTATTTACAATTAAGCCCAAAACGTGTTTTAGCATTATATTTAGGGTTTTAGCACTTTGAGAGACTAAGCTTTGATCATAATTCTAAATACTTTGAGAGAGATTAGTTCCGGGTTTTTGTGGAGACAATTCTAAACCCTTGTTTACTCTTGATTTTATTTATGCAATCTATTTATTCATGATTTCTGTTTCATTGATCATGTCTGAGTAGATTCCTTGTTAGGTTTAGGGTTATTCAAAGGTGTTTGATAAATTGTTAGGTTGATCTGAATTGAATAGGAGAGATAAATATAGTTCTTCATCTAGACTTGTGATTACTGCTGATTCTAGCTTCATGACCTAGAATCTGATCTTAGGTTGTTTGATTGGCACGAAAGTGTGATTGATTGCCTGAATTAGTGTTAGATGAGCAAAAGACCTATTCGCAAAGAAATTTGGTTTAGGATTTTGTGAACAATTGAACCTAATCATTAATGCTTGTTTGAATTCATAGGATTTGCAAAGAATTTGGAATTCTAGGTCTTAGTCCAAAAGAGTCCTCCGACGAGGAGGCGTTAAGGTTTCTTCGGGGCTTGTGGGGAGCTCTTCTACGGCTCAAGGTTCAAGCTAATCTTCGCAGCGACGGTTGGTTGATTTTACATTTGTGTTTCAAGTTCGAGAACAGTGCTTAACATCCTCCTCACATTCTATTTGATCTGCAATTCTGATTTACCTGCGAATTTCCCTAGGCTTAGCGCTTTTCCTCCATTGAATTTCACAACTTTTATATTCTGCTGTTTATTTCCTGCATTACTTTGTTCGCTTAGCTTAATTCGAGTCTTAATATCTATTGAGTGAATTCTTGAGTCTTTGTGGTTCGACCCCTAGAATACTACAGCTACTGCTTAGATACTTTAGGGTATTAGATTTGAGCACATCAAAGAGCTTTGAGAGTAACTGATCGGCATTGTAATTATATCCAGAAAAATCAACATTACCGAGCGATTTATTTCAAAATCCCCAAATTTCCCAAAAATCTATCAAACCTAGGTTACCAAATTTCCAAGAAGAAGCTCTAGATCTAGATACCGTGATGAGCCGAATGAAGGTCTAGATCCCCAAAAATCCCAAAAATCTATTAACCTTAGGTATAGAAATTTCCAAAATTACCAAAAAATACATAAACCGAATTACCTTCTCCCTCGAAATCGAAATTGAGCTCCCTCTCGCGAGTTCCCCCTCAAGCTCTTTCTTCCTCTCTTGAGAGTTCTCCTTTACCCAAATCGTCTTTTTCTCGGGTTCCCTCTTTCTCTCCTCTGATACCGAAATCGCGAGAATGAGAGAGAGAAGATGGGGAAAGTAGATCTAGATTATAATATAAGGAGAAAGAGAAAAATAAGTTTTTTACGAGTCGAATAATATTTGTAGTCGCTAAGTAGTCCGCTATATGTTGCGACTACTTAGCGTGTAGTTCGTGACTGTTTTGCGATTCTTTAACGACTTAATTGCGATTGAATTGTTACTATTTTTCTACAAAAATGTATATCGGTTTTGGTTTTGATTTTTGAAATTTTTTATTCTAATAGTGAAATTTGGATGTAAATTGAATGTAAACAAAAGCTTTAAAAAAAATGTACTTTATTAAACCATGAAATAAATGTCCCACAAGGTTTTGGATCAAAAACATTAAAAGAAAACTAAATCCAAACAACACATTACTTAGTTCCATATGAGAAAACCTAAGAAGAAGAGTGACCTTAAACCTAAGAAGAAGAGTGATCTGGACCAGAGTTGGATGACAAGAAGTTCACATAATTTGGGTCAGTCGTGCGAAGGTATTTTTCCATCACGGTAAGCTCGACTTCAAGGCGTGCATTATCAGGGGCATGTACTTTTATCATGCGATGAGCTTCTTCCAATTGTTGTTACAGTGATTGATAGGACGAAGAGCTACCCGGATACTTGTGTTTGCCGCTGACGTGAGACTCGCAAAGAATTCCAAGACCATAAGGACGCCCTATGTCATCCATGATAGTGGATTGGGAGACAGAAAAGGAAGTCAGACAGTTTCTAAAGATCTTTTTAATGCAAATGCATAATGAATGGATCAAAAGGAATATTACCTAAAGAAAGACGTCGTTGTAATCATCAGTGGTTAGCTCTATAGCTCGTGATGTCCCATCTGAAGTTTCTGCCTCAAGCTCGGACACCTTCGCTTGCAAGTTCTTCCGATATGTCTCTAGGATCTTCTGCGCCTTATAATCAGCACAAGTTCCATTTGGTCTTGTATGGGTCTTAATAAAAACTCACCGATACTTACTGGTCTACCCAACTATTGTTCTTGAAAATGTAACAAACATAAACAAGTAAGGACTTATAGAAACAATAGACAGAGGAATGTAACTTACCATTTCTTTGTGGATTTGATGAAAAGACTTTTACCCTCCAAATTGCACGTGGGCACCAAGACCCCCGTGGTAAGAATTTCGAGCATTAGATGTGGTCAGACTTCTCTGTTGAGATTGTTCAGTGTCCCAAAGGCCATCATTTCTTTCCACAGGGTATCGCCGATCCAGTTTGGTTGCACTCTAGAAATGTGAACTTCTGCTTACCATATATTTGATCCGCCTCTGACAAATATCTTCAAAATGTGCTTGAACTGTCTCAAGGGATCCCAGGTGTGCGTTTTCTACAATACAAGTAGAGAAGATTGATGTTAGAAGAGAAACATAGTAAATATAAAGGGTAACAGAAA